>JAOWBN010025843.1:0-10470 GCA_028565015.1 Pinguicula moranensis
ATGGTTGATAAAAAGATTGAAAGAATATAAGAAAAATTATGCATATTTGATCAAATAGGGGAGACACGTGCGTTATCGGATGATGAAATTACTGACCGAAAATTGGCTCTGATGGATTTACATATAGTGCAGAATCGAGAGGGTGCGATTATTTTTCATAAGTCAAGATCTTCTTGGATCCGGGAAGGGAACGGTAACACTCGATACTTGAGATGGTTCATATTTGTAAATCTTTTATTCGGTAAACAGATTATAGATCATCTAGAGATATAGCCTTGATCAGCTGGGAGAATATGTGCCAAAGTAAATAATGCGGATGACTTGGTTTTCTTGATCTTGGATTGTTCAATGCTGCTTTGTTGGCTAAGTGGGTATGGAGGTTATGTACAGGTACAGTTGGTCAGTGGAGAGACATCGTTGTTCATAAATATATTTGGAGAGAGGAGGGGGATTGGTCTGATTTATCATTCGTCAAGGGTATTCAAGATGGTTGAAGAATGTGTATTCTATTATCTGCGCATCATCTTGGTTTGTGGAGGTTGTGAAGCAAAGGGTATTGGGTGGTTATCGGACTCGGTTTTGGGAGGATGATTGGTTGGATGGGAGTTCTCTGGCAGGACGGTTTCCTCGTCTATATCCTTTGGCATGTAATAATCAGATTTCTATTTCGGCTAAATGGTTTCGAGTGGGGGAGGATTGGCAGTTGATATGGATATGGTGTAGACCTCTTCAAGCTCATGAGGTGGTATGGGTACAGGAGATCGGGGCAATTTAATAGGTCGTTACCCACAGCCTGGGGGGATGGATGGAGATGGATTATTGACCCCAACAGAATGTATTATGTGCGATCGGGCTATCGGGTTCAGCGTCTTTCATTTGGATCTGAGGCTGCCCCAAAACTTGTGCTTGCATCGATATGGGGTAAGCGATCAACTTTTCAAGTTATGGCATTCTGTTGGCATTTACTCCAGTCTTGTCTTGCTACAGTAGATAATCTTGTTTACCGTGGCTTGACGTGTTCAGAAGACATGCGCTTATGTAGTTTTTGTTATGACGAGTTGGATAGTACATCGCATGTGTTCTTTACGTGTAGCGCATCATATGTGTTATGGTATGCAATATATCACTGGATGGGTTTTTCGTATATTGGACATTCGAATCCAATGGAACATTTTGCAGCACATATGGGCATGGCAATGAGGAGATATGGTCGTGATCTATGGAAAATATTATGGCATTGTATCATATGGAATATATGGAATGCAAAAAACGATGTTAGATTCTGTGATGGTACTTTTGATCGTGATAGAGTGGTTGAGAAGATCAAGGTTTAGTCCTGGCATTGGTTCACTACTTTTGAAAGGCCACTGGTAGGCTTGATGATCACAGATTGGTTGTCATCCCAGGCTATGTGTTTCTAGTTTTTTTCCTCCCTGATTTGTATTTAGTAGGAATGATTCTATCTTCATTTGGAGGACGAATCATTGCCTTAATTGTGTAAAAAATTTGTTAGTAAAAAAAAACAAAAACTTAATTATAAAAAAAAACATGGAATATGAAGTGAGCTGATATCTGTACGGATTATCACCAGAAGTTCTTTACTTCTTGTGGCACATTTCTTACTATGTGTGGTTTGCTTCTCTTTTATGCAATAATCTATACGAAACTTCAAAATCAGTAAAGTCTGGATTTTCCATTATGCCAGACTTCCTTTCTATTCTTTCCTTAGAGATGTGTCCCCAAACGTCTATTCCACAACATTGAAGATTTTTCATCATCTAAGATACATTTCAAACCAACAGTTGAATGCACGGTTAATAATGATTGTGCAAACTCCTGATTCCAAGATATTTTATATAACCATCACATAAAATACTAGAACCAACTAATTGAATCAAACATAAAACAAAGTTTTTGACAACCAACCCGAACAAAATACCAAATTCCTCGAAATCAAAGGTACATAAAAAGTACTCTCAAGATCCATCTCGCGATCCATGTCCAAGATCAAACGATAAGTGCCAACACATACAACGTTAGCTTTTGAGACCATCTCCCATATAGATGATTCTTTCACTTTCCTTTGGTTCCTGGGTGGTAAGGAATCCTTGCAATGAATTTGTGATATGAGTTGTTGCTCCAGAATCAAGCCACCAAGTACTAGAGGGAACCTCAACAAGGTTTGATTAGTAACATACATGAGAAAGGTCCATACCTTTCTTCTCGAACCAAGCCTTACGCTTCTGACAATCTTTGTTCACATGTCCCATTTTGTTATGGTAGCAACATTTGACATCAAAAGGTTTTCCATGGCCCTGATTACTTTCCCCATGTCCCTATTCTTTCCTTGGTGTGATCTCATTTCCTTTCTTCAAAATTTCTTCTTTCCTTCTTCATAGCTTTATGAGTTACAGCCAATGCAAAGTGGTTTCCTTCCTACCTTAATCTCCTTTTTTTCTGGAATACACATACCAGTCAACTTATCTAAATTCCACTTATCCTTTTATGTATTAGAGTGGATTTTAAATAGGCCAAACATCGAGGGAAGTGTTCAATAAAATACATATAATCCATATTCTGCCCTCATCCGAAAATTATTTAATTACGCAATCATTACATACTTGTAATTCCAAATTCTTGTTTCCGAGTTTCATAATAATCAACAATGCTCATAAATAAATACTCAGAAGTTCCGTAATGTCAAGGCATACGTTTGAGAATTGCAAAACGTAATCGTAACAATCAGTTGAACAAAAATAATGAACGAATTCTTTGAAAACAACTGATTAAGAAAATGGCAAGAAACAATTAATCTGAATCATGCAAGCATGTATATTAGAATTCCATATTCCATATCTGAATTCACATGAATGTGACAATCATGCAAGCATGTATAGTATTTTATTCGAAATTAATGTGGAAGAAGATTTAATGTCGGATATTGAAATTAATAATATCTAAGAAACATTACAATCATAATATGTAATACATACCATTCATCATAGTCATTTTAACGGAGAAGTTGATGGAATCCGAAAGTACTTTAAATCTCTTCTAGATCAACTATCAATTGTGGACACACCCCTTCTTCTCTCTCTTTGCGAAATACACAATACGTATGCTTTTCTATTATTGATGGAATAGCGTAATCGCGTAATTTGAAGTGAAGTTGTGTATGTATTTTATAGACGATAGAAGAGGGCCGCACGTCTAACAAAATAACCATATGGAATAACCACCCATCCATCATGGTGGAGTCCAACCGTAATAGGTTACCACTTTCCTAATTTTTTTTTGATAAGTACCTATTTCCTAATTATTTGGGTATAATTTAATGAGAAATAATATAGCGCACAAATTCTTGTGCGCGAATTTTGCAAGAACGGTGGGCCCCACGTATTTAACATAGTGGACGGTTGGAATTGGTGTTAAACACGTAGGGATTAGTAGGGACCATCATTCTTGTAATTTTTTTGCTAAAAATTCGTGCGCTATATCATTTCTCTAATTTAATACGGCTGGACAAACACTAAACGATAACGGTAATCACCATTACCGTTATCATACCATTTTTTTTACAGTAACACATTATCGTTACCGTTACCATACCATTTTTTTTTGTTAAGCAAAATTTCCACTAAAAAACAATATGTACGGAGTTTACTCACCCGCCAGACTCCAAAAAAACAAAAAATTATTTACAACCGCGCATACAACCTAACGGGTTTACCATCCAATCTACAAGAGAATACATAAAAACCTTCGGTTGTCCTTTGTATCTCAGTCATTCCCAACAGTGCCGCATGATTTTTTGAGCAGTTTCCGCAACATTTATCACCACATTATTGAAATGCACTTGATTTCTTAGGTTCCATAACATCCAAGCCATGGCTGGCCACACAAGTTTCCAATAGGCTTTTGTGATATCTTGCGGCATCAAGTCCATGTAAGTGTTAAAAGTTTGTACCTGCATGTTAGCTGGGTGAATGAGCAGCCAATGTTCAATGCGTCTCCAGACTTGCTTGCTGATCCGGCAGTTGTAGAAAAGGTGTTGTTCATCTTCAGAATCCTCATTGCACAGACCACATAACTGGTGAAGATCTGGAGGGAGGACACCTTTGGTTTGCAGATTTTTCTTTGTGGGTAAACGGTTCTGCCACAACCTCCATAAGAATATGGAGATCTTCTTTGATAAGTATACCGTTACCATACCATGATACCAAAAACACATATTATTTCAATTTTTTTGTAATCGGTACGGTAACGATACTTTACTGTTACCACCATTTTTATATTTTAATTTTTTTAATTTTTTTAAACTTTTTTTAATATTTTTTTAATATTAGGTACGATAAACATCTATGTATAATTTTTCTTATTAGCTCAAAATAATTAAATATCATTGAAATTTCAAAACATCATTATAAATTTTGCTCACTTTCTGATTGGATTCAAAACCCACTGAAATGTATGGCAAGTTGTAGATAGCCGTGGAGCAGCTGAGAACTGCAAAACTAAGATGGAGCTGCAGAGAAAAGATTGAGGCCGAAAGATGGAGTCTCCCAAACACAAAAGGTTTTGACAAAGGTAAAGATGACCGAGCAAAAACAACATGTGATGAGTTTCCTTTCTTATCTTTTCATGTATTACCTTTTGTTTTGTTACGGTACCTTTTGTTTTGTTACGGAACAGAGGAAAGGAACCAATCCGTTTTCCCCTGTATATGAGGATGTAAACACAAATCCTTGTGTAAACTTCCAAAGAATAGGGGCGGTTTGGATTGTAAATATGTAATTACTTATTGTTAATAAAAAAAATTTGCCTATAAAAAAAAAGCATGTAATGAGTTTCAATAAAGTTTTAACTAGTAATCCCCACTACTCAATCTTTATTGTGGTAATTGAATTGAGTCTCAGAACCATGCCAGAATGCATGATCAAAAGAAAATGATAGGCGGTGATAATGTAAAATACAGTGTAGATGACATACCGACTTATGGGCGAAGAAATTTTTTTGTATGTGGTTTGACATTCACTCAAATTGAATTCATAACAATCCACAATAAATACAATAAACTTTACACTATAATTCATATAAATTTTATATGAAAAAAAAAAATCAATCTCAGAACTTTACACTATAATTTATAATGGTTTATATGAAGGAAATAAAAAAACCCGTATCAAAACAAGAAAATCAAAATGTTACCATGGATGCTAGAAGAGAGATCCAACAATAGGAATCTTGCATGGTATATCCCCAAAGATGTTCATCTCAGGAGAACAAACAGTAGGATATTACGATCATATAAGATCCGCACCAATCACAACTAACAAATCCTATATATACAAAAAATAAAAAATAAAAAAAATCCTATATATACACAAAAAAAACGAAGAAAATATTTCTCACCACTTTCAAATCGAAGCTCCTCTCCAATGGCGTCCAACAGTGAGAGAACAGAACCCTAATAACATAAAACACTCTTTCCATTATGTTACTTGTTTCTTTTTCTAATCTCATTTTCTACATTGTTTTTGATCCTCAGCATGTGCAGTCTTCTCCCTACTTCTCCTCCTCGCTGTTGGATCTTCTGCCCGGAGACTCTACCCGCTGCCTAGCAAGAAGCCAGATGGAAGAAAACCCCTGCAGACTTTCCGGCCGTTCAACGTCGCACACCGCGGCGCCAATGGAGAATACCCGGAGGAGTCCCGCCCGGCCTACATGGTACAATATTTCACACTATTTTTACTTTAATGAGGGGTATTACGCTAAGGGGGCTCCCGCCCCCACTTCCAAAAGAAAAATTAAATTTTTTTGGTGCAGTTTTTTTAGTAATTTAATAATCATCACCTGATTTTTGTCTCGCCCCTCATTTTCCATCCTAGGGCTTGCCAAGACCATCTTCCTCATCCAATTTTTTCTATTTTTATGGGTGAATTTTTTTAAAAAAAATTGTTCTATTCTCTAAATTTGTAAATTGTGACTCAGCTTATTTTTTTTGGGATCAGAAAATTAATTATATTATTGCTTTTTTTGCCTAAAAATGTTTATAATCTCAATATCTATCTGAATGAACACTTCCATATTTTTTCGAATCATGTTTACTATGTCATTACCCCTTTGCCTCCCTTCGCATGATCAAACTTTTGATCAGTTTAATGTATCTACGATCACGAACTTTACTCCATAGTAACTAAGATTTCTACTTTAGGAGCACTAGTGATCTTGTTAATTCACTGACTTAGGGCTAATATTTCCTAATTACGACTTGGCTCCTAAACCGTAGAAAGCTATTAAAGAAGGTGCCGATTTCATTGAATCCGATATCCTAGCCACGAAAGATGGCTATCTCATTTGCTTTCATGATTTGACTCTCGATGAAACCACCGACGTCACCGGCCGGCCGGAATTCGCCGATCGGAAAAGGAGTTACGTAGTACAGGGTGTGAATATGACTGGATTTTTCTCAAGTAAGCAAGCATGATTTATTTTTTTCTAGCTCAGCTCTACTGGTATTTATAACCAGAAGTGATATAACGCCGGACACAAAGCGCACGCATTGTGGCGAAATGACCAAAATACCCTTATGTTGAATTTCATGCCGTATTAAATACGAGGTTATTGTGAACATTTCGCCCCGTCTGTGACCTTCACGCACGGCATGTGTCCTGCGCTATATCATTTCTGATTTATAACACTTGTTGTACATATTTTTTCTTTGGGCATAACTTGTGTCATTTCATACACTGCAGTTGATTTCACACTCAAAGAGTTGAAATCGTTGCGATTGAAGCAACGATACCCGTTTCGTGATCAACAACACAATGGTCAGTGTACAACTCAAATAGATATTAGGGTTTAAATTCTGACCTGATGTCTGAACATTTGTCATAATGCAGGGAAGTATGCTATTCTCACGTTTGATGAGTACATTTCAATTGCTCTTGATGCACCAAGAATCGTAGGCATCTACCCCGAGATCAAGAATCCAACGTTTATCAATCAATACGTGAGTTTCGAAATTCAAACCCTCGATAATTCGCCTTTTTTTTTTATGTAAAATCAATAATTTTATTTATATGACGGCATTCTTATGGTGAAAGCCAAATCATCTGATCAAGTACTCATCATAATTACTTTTGCATGTCCCAATTTAAAGGCTTAGGGTTTAGGGTTTAGGGTTTAGGGTTTAGGGTTTAGGGTTTAGAGTTAGGATTTAGGATTTAGGGTTTAGAATTTAGAATTTAGGATTTAGGATTTAAGGTTTAGAATTTAGGATTTAGGGTTTAGAATTTAGGGTAGTTGTTCGATCTGATCTCCATTATATAGATTGAGTAGTGAAAATCATAAGCTAAAGTTCCATTAGGTTCACTTATCCCACCATGTACGGTATGATATGACGACATTCTTATGGTAGAGGCAAACGATCTGATCAAGTAATCATCATAACTACTACGATGTTTTGTGTAGTCTTCTTATGCTTATGATTGGCTTATAATCTTTTTTCAAAAAATGAGTAGTTATTTTTTAAAAAAATATGCTTATAAGCCAATTATAATTTTAAGAAAACTGCGCAAAACAGGAGCTTAGTAGAAATCATGAGCTAAAACTCCATTACACCTATTCACCTTCACCCCACCATGTACTGTATGATGATCCTACAAGTTCTATTAGCCATACGGATTTTGTTGTTGTATCTTGCTCTTCCTACCTGTGCCTGATGTACAGATGGCTTCATCTATTACAAAACCCCAAGAAACTAAAGGCTTCATAACTTTTTTTACAGGTGAAATGGCCGGGAGGCAAGACCTTCGAGGACAAGATCGTCAAAACCCTAAAAAAGTACGGCTACGGAGGCCCTTACCTATCGGAACAGTGGCTGAAAAAGCCTTGCTTTCTTCAGTCATTTGCTCCATCTTCACTTATTTACACTTCCAACCTCACAGACCTGCCCAAGCTTTTCTTGATCGATGATGTTATGATCCCGACTCAAGACACGAATCAGGTTCGTAGTTCGTACTATTACACAACAAGTTCGAACGCAATAAATTTTAGCAAGAATTTCACAAGAAAGGTGGGTCCAAGTATTAAATATCAATCATCACGTGTCAACACGCGAGGTCCCTTGGCTATATCATTTTTCGGTTCGAACCAATTATATTACATGTGATCGATCCTAAACTATAATTTGTTTTCAGACATTCTACGAGATCACCTCGGATGCATACCTGGATTATATCAGTAACTACTGCATAGGAATTGGTCCCTGGAAAGACAACATTGTTGTCCCGGTGGATGAATACTTGGAAAATCAAACAAATCTCGTAGCTCGAGCTCATGATCATAATCTTCAGGTAAGATTTCTATACAACGAGAGCAATAGCTAGAAGAAAAGCAAACATTTCTTCAATATTTGACTGTTCTCTTCGTGTTTTACAGGTTCATCCCTATACGTATCGTAACGAGAACCAATTTCTACACTTGAACTTCAGTCAAGACCCGTACAAGGAATACGATTACTGGATCAATACGATTGGCGTAGATGGACTTTTTACAGATTTTCCAGGCAGCTTACATAGGTATCAAGAATGGACAAATCCGTGTAGAAATTGAGAGGAAAAGAAGATGGGGCCAAGCTTTATAATTTATTTAGTTTTTAATAAATAAAAGATCTGAAAATCAATGGCGGATGCAAGGGGCTCAGGGGTCTGATCCTCCCTGCGTCCGCGGCGGTACCTAGGGGCTAGGCTCCCTAGCTCTCCCTCCCAATCCCAATATTATTTTTACTTCAGTTTTGTTTCAGTTATTACTACGTTGTTTCAGTCAATCACTTTTTGGCTTTTTTATAATTTTTATTTAAAGTTACTTTTAAATTAGATATTTATTTAAGTTATTGTTGTCTCGATTCTATTATATATTTATGGATTTTTTAATCCCTTCTAATAAATATATTATGTGTAAATCTATTTTGAACAATATTTATATAAATAAATTAAGCAGTATAATTAAATTATACAATATAAATAAATTAGGTAAAATAATTATTTTTCCTAATTGAGCAAATAAATTATTTTATTGTCCCCTAAAATAATATATATCATTCTTCTAAAATTTATTTCCGCCTCTAAATTTTTTTTAAGCCCCTCTAAAAATATTTTTTGTATGCCATCTAAACAATTTTTTTGACCCCTCCTAACAAAATTTCTGAGCCCTCTACCCTCGCTGAAAATATCTCATAATTCCCAATTTTTCGGAAATATCTTGCAAGTGTGAACTGCGATGCTAGCCGCTCGCTAGTGTGATAGTGTCCTGTTTCATTTATTGTTGTAAGAATCGAGCACACCCGTTATAACCGTTTATTATCCATTTAAAAGGATTCTTACTTCCAATGTATGTGTTGGTCTTGTTCAGGTTCAAGAAATGCAGGCCTTGTGTTCTATTGTGCTTGTGTTGTTTGCATCTCTGGTTCTGATAGATAGATGTAAGGAATGTAGATGATTGTATCTCATTTCGCAGGCCTTGTCTCTATTGTGGTTTTGTTGTTTGTCATCTCTGGTTCTGCTAGAGTTCTTGTCTATCCTCTGTCGAGCAACAGAAACCAAAAGAACAACACAGGCTTCAACATTGCTCATCGTGGCGCAAATGGAGAAATTTCGGTTTCACTTACAATAACCATAACCATAACCATAACCATATGATTTATTGATTTTCAATAACTTTATTAATTACAACAATAAAATTTAATTGAATATTTTAATTTAAGCCACTATTAACAAGAAACTAAAAAATAACAATGATAATTCTTTTAGCTCCATTTACAATTGACACATATTAATTTCATTTGTAAATATCATATTCTAATTGTTGAACTAGTTGAGATAGCTTGTTATACATAACTTTAGCTTCCTAACTTCATACATAACCCTTGTTTTGTGCAGCCTTCTAAAAATTATAATTGGATTATAAGCACATTTTTTCAAAAAATTACTCATCATTTTTTGAAAAAAATTCTTATAAGCCAATTATAAGCATAAGAAGCTTGCACAAAACACCCTCATAGTTGAAGTAGGATGTGAAGTACTCATTTTCCTGTTCAAAATTTAGCTTCTACTACTGATTCCTCTAATTTTGAGTCCTTTTTATGCGTTGAACTTGGCAACAGCATGTTGAAATTTGATTATACTCTCCAAAGTATAGTTTTATATACTCTACTAATCTCTATAATTGAATTTTAGTTGTTCCACTCATGATTAACATGTTGAAGATGATTGTTCATGAAAATAGAACCTACAGTGATAAAGGTAGTTGAATCATCAAAATTCATTCGACAACACAACCAGCAATAGGAACAGAAAGTAAATCGAGTAGAACCAATGTAAAGTGGGCAAAGAGTAAAACTTGCACGAGAAGAAGCTTAAAACAGAGAAGTTCCTTTGCCCTTCTTGTCTCCACCAATTTCGAAGTGCT
>JAOWBN010025854.1:0-10470 GCA_028565015.1 Pinguicula moranensis
ATATATCCTTTCACCTTTCATTATATCCCTAATCTTGTATATTGAGGTTATTTGTCATCCTCAAAAATATACATAATATTTCTTGTACTGGAAGTCATGTCATTAGGTTTTAATTAGAAACTCTTTCTACTTAAATTTGTGCTTTGCAAATGCTTCCATGACTTCTTACAAGTGGCCATAAAAGTATCTTCTCTTAACATTTTAGGAGTGGTGAATTATTTGTTGTTCACTCACAACCTTTCCGTACTTCAATTCACTCTGAAGACTGCCTATTGTTACCCATTTATGGTGTAACTGTGAATAGAACCAAATAGTAACATTCATACTCAAGATCTCTATGTGATGATCTTACGTCTAAAGATCACTTACACCCACTATTGTTTAGATAACCAATCATCGATAATGTGGACATAGCTATGCGGGTCAGTCCAATGTACTTTTCTACTATAAGCCTCCATGTTTCTCGCTTAAGTGTCTCTACACTGTAGTTGATGATATCAAGTATTTTCTGCAAAAGGAATTGGCTTAGAACATGTTAACCTATCCGTATTAGTGATTTCTTATTTCATTAATACTATGGTTATGGTTGTTTAGTATTGATAACATAATTAGAGTGGTTTCACTATCACATCTCTTTGTAATATACTCTAAGTTATGAACATTAGGCTTTTATATTTGGAATGCTATAAATAAAGCAAGTAAATAATTAAATAGTAAAAGTTGGTACAATCATATATACAACATTAAAGTGTTAATACAAAGACCCAAGATGATTGGCCTTAAGGCATAACACTAACAATCTTGAATTACAGAGCGTTGGTGACCCAATTTTTTCCAAGCGTTTGCAACCCAACAGAGGGTGCTCTTAAAACCCAAGTAGCAAAAGAAGCAAGGGGAGTCTCTACTAGACTACCTGTATTGGTTCAACCAGGCTTGCACATAAACTCATGACTTGTCTCTTCCCAAGAGAATCAACGTCCCAATACAATGGTTCCAACATGGCCCTTTAGCAGCAGTATTGATTGAAGATCCCCATCCTCCATGGTAAGTTGAATGACATATTTGGTAAGTACATTTGCTTGGAAGAGATGGGAGAACCTCCTAAAAATGAAGAAACGTCGTCTGAGGCTCGATTGCTCAGAAAGCAATGGCACCTAGAGGAAGGGCAAAAAAACAAAACAACCAGTACTATAAATAAGATCAACGAGACAAGTAAAGGAAAGAAGTACACGAAATATCATACTTTTCGTGCCTACCATGCCAACATTTTGACATCCATTGGATACCTAGGAATCCTGAATGCCTCCAGAAAAAATTAGGCAGACCAACCACCAGAAAAATACCAGCTGCTACTGCCATTATCATCAAGAAAATGAACCTCTCACGGAAGACTGTTTAGACCTATAGGATCAGCTAGAGTGACTATCTTGATACGGGCACATGTCCGATTGGATATCATATGGTCCCGACAATCCAAGCATGGAACCCAATAATGTCTGAAATTGAAGAGAAGACAAAAATGACGATGATCCTAAGAGCAAGAAGGCTTGTATTGCCATGATCATAGGTGGACCAGTAATAGGACTATGGGAGGCACAGATTGCGCATGCAAAAGGGAGTACTAGAGACTCCAGTAGGTAGCTTGAGTATAGATGAAACCCCCATAACATCCAATTCAATTCAATGACCATGACCTTTGCTCTACCAAATCCCCAGCCTCCCGATTGTGAACACTGCTAAAGTTGACGGATATGAGGTTGACAGAATCTTCATCAATCAAGGAAGTTCCTCGGACATCCTATATCTAGACATTTTCCAACGCATGGAGCTTGGAACTATAACCTATCATGGATGCAACTGGTGAGACGGAGGAAGCTCTGGAATCGTGGCTGGTGAAAGGAAAGAGAAAGAATAGAAAGCCAAGGGAAATGAAGAAAATCATGGCTGAAGGAAATAGCAGTGACACACATGGTAAGGAGAAGGAGATTTGAAGAAATGCGTAATCGGAAGAAGCATTATTTTCTATTTTACCTTCTTTAAGTTATGTATTTAATATTCTGTACGGATAAGTGGTAGTATTTAAGGTATGCTTATAAGTGAGGCAAAGTAGGAGATGAGTTGACTGAAACTTTATCTATTCTAAGTAACGTCCTCTTACTCTTTCCTCTCTTCTTCTTCACGAGTAACCCTCGCCGCCTCTCTTCTCTTCTCATTCTATCTGTCTGTACTAGAGTGTTATAACCAAGTTTATAACAGTGGCATCAGAGCACGGTATCAAGATCCACCAAGGCTATACACAATTGCTAAAACACGTAGCCAAACGCACAACACCATGGTTGATCATCCAACCAAAAATGTCGTGGAAACTGCTGAGGAAGCCTCCCGCGCACGTCAGGAAATATTGGATGGCAAAAAGCTAGAAAATACTGCTCCAGGGTCATACCCTGCAAATCTGGAACGCACGATAAAAGATCAGAAACTTAAGATGCAAGCCGCTACTGAAGAAATGAGTCGCAACATGGCCATGATGCAGACACAACTCAGAGCTGTTGTCGACATGGTGCAGTGACAACATCAGTCCCCATCTATTTTGGGTGCACCACCAATACCCCTGGCCACTGGAACGGGTTCTTAGGGCACCTATATACAAGACACCCAATGAACTAACGTGGGGTGAAATCATGGTTATGACATGAAAGACTACGGCTACGAGGATGTTGGAAAAGGCCATCGGGGTAAGTTTCCCTTTGCTGATTTTCCCCATTTTAATGGCTCTAATCCTAGATCTTGGCTTGAGTCATGTGAACGCTACTTCTCTATCTACACTGGCCTTCACTATGCGGAACGTATCAATTTCGTTAGAATGCACATGGAAGGAGACGTTGACGAGTGGTTCAGTGCGTCATGCTACAAAGTGCCGCCAGATAGGGATGATTTTATGGATGCTGTTCTCACGCGTTTTGAAAGTGGTAACTCGCGTAGGATGCTAGATGAATTCATGTGCCTAAAACAAGGGCCAGAGGAGTCCCTGGAGGACCTGCTGAGACGTTTTGATAAATACTCTTCAGCGGTGATGATTGCTTATCCGGAGTTTGGAGAGAGCTTCTACTTGGAGAAGTTCATTGGTTGTTTGCAACCCGAATTGGGTTTGGCGGTTCATTCCCGTGAACCTTCTACACTACAACGTGCTATTCTCCTGGCTAAGCAGCAGGAATATAATGTGGTGTCTATGATTCACAAGGTTACTACCGGAGTTACTAACAAACTGAATTTCAAACCCCCAACTAGGATTGGAGTTGGTGCTCCATACTTGCTTAAACCTAAACCCCTAGCCCCACCGGTTAAATGCCATTTTCCTTACAGATGCTGAAATCAAGGACATGATGGACAAAAATCTTTGTTTTAAATGTGGCGGACCATATGCCCAGGGCCACCAATGCACTACTCGAGTTTACACCTTACAACTTGAAGCACCAACTGCTATAGTAGGATGTCCTGTTGAGGAGTCAGGTCATTCGTTGGAGGAGGAGTTCACAGAAGATGATTCGGCTTAAGGTTTACTGTCAATGAATGTCATTGCTGGCAACACTGACGTTAACACTTACATAATTTGGGGATTTTAAAAACATGAGCCATTACACATCTTGGTGGATGAGGTAGTTCTCACTGTTTTGTGGATGCTAAATTTGCAGAAAGAATGAGCTGTAAACTTGAATATGTGAAGCCTATGGCAGTGGAGGTTGTTGATGGAGTCCGAAATATTAGTAAAGTTAGATGCAGACCCAAGGACCTTCTCTATTAGTTCTTATTTTGGGGGTGATTTGACTGAGGAAACATGGCCCAGTGCTCTATAATTATGTTGATATGATAGTCACTCTATTCTCAGACTCTGTTCCTTTCCCTATACAGGCTGCAATAAAGGCCACGGACTTAAAAGTCATCTCAGCAAAGAAGATGACTAAATTACTTGATGGTGGAGCTACTGTTGTGGTAGGCAGACTGTTCTTATTTTCTACTAATGAGAGTGATCAATTGCAGGTTGAACTCTACAGCGAAGGTGAGTCTGAAACAACAACACTACTATTCTCTGTCAATGCTAAAGGAGGAGTTGATCACATTGGTACTTATAGTGGCAATTATGGAAGGGACTTTCAGGTGGAACTACAAGCCCTCCTAAGATAATTCTCTGGGGTATTCTTGGAGCCTACAACACTGCCTCCTCTCCGAGGCGTGGAACACAGTATTACACTCATACCAGGGACTACAACCAGAAAACGAGTACCCTATCATACACCACACTATCACAAAGACAAAATTGAAAGAATTTGTGCTGAACTCTTGGCTAATGGCTTAATAAGAAAGAGCCATAGTCCTTTTGCATCTCCGGTTATCTTAGTGAAGAAAAAGGACGGGGGTTGGCGGATGTGTATTGATTACCGTTATCTTAACAGTTTGACAGTCAAGAGTAAATTTCCTATTCCTATTATTGACGAACTCTTGGATGAACTACATGGAGCAACCTGTTTTAGCAAGTTGGATTTACGTTCTGGTTATTTTCAGATTCGAATGGATGAAAAGGATATCTACAAAAATAGTTTTATCACACATCAAGGCCAGTATGAATTTGTAGTCATGCCTTTCGGTTTATGTAATGCCCCGACTACATTTCAGAGCCTTCTGAATCAAGTATTTGCAGAATTTCTAAGTAAGTTTGTCCTAGTCTTTTTTGATGATATTTTAGTGTATAGATCTTGCTTTGAAGACCATCTCATACACCTTTATGTTGTGCTACAGAGAATGCAAGAACACATACTCTTTGCTAAAGAGTCTAAATGTTCTTTTGGGAAGCCCTCAATTGAATACCTTCGTCGTATCATTTCTACTTAGGGGTTTCCACAGATCCTTCCAAGGTTTAGGCCATGATTAACTGGCCTAGACCCTCTGATATCAAGTCTCTCCATGGTTTCTTAGGCCTTACATGTTACTACATGATGTTTATCAAGAATTATGGAGCTCTAAGCAGACCACTTACTCAGCTGCTTAAAAAGGACTCTTTTCAGTGGACTGATGAGGCTACAGTCGCTTATGACAAACTCAAACAGGTGATGTGTGCAGCACCTGTCCTGGCTCTACCTGACTTTAAACAACTATTTGTTGTAGAGACTGATGCTAGTGATACTGGGGTAGGAGTTGTCCTTACTCAAGATGGACGTCCCATTGCATATTTCAGCAAAGCCTTAGGGGTGCGCCATAAATCTCTATCTACCTATGAAAAGGAACTATTGGCAGTTGTCCTAGCAGTAAAGAAGTGGAGCTCTTATCTACAAGGCACTTCTTTTGTTATACGCACTGACCAACAAGCCCTCAAGCATATACTTGAGCAAAGGCTAACTACTATGCTTCAGCAAAAACTGACCTCAAAGCTATTGGGGTTTGATTACACAGTTCAATATAGAAAAGGTAGTGATAATAAGGTTGCTAGTGCCTTATCACGTTTTGGCCCTGAAATCAGTGGTACTTGTCACCACATCTCTAGCTATACTACAGACTAGATGAATGAAGTCAGAGACAGCTATGAAGCTGACTCTTTTTACAGAGGCATCATCCAGGCTAAATGTTTAGCCTCGGATGCATACCCTGTCTACTAGTGTACTGCTGGTATACTACGCAAAAGGGAAAAAATTGCATTGGCAAAGGAAATAATCTCAGAGAGAAACTCATCACACTTTTTCATGATTCACCCCTAGGGGGCATTTAGGGATTCAAGCTACATATACAAGACTTAAGGCTTATTTCAACTGGCCTGGTTTGAAATGAGCAGTTGACTCTTGGATTAATAGCTGCAAAGTGTGTATGGGCAACAATCTGATCCATCAGCTCACGTTGGTTCGCTCCAGCCATTGGACATTCCACCAGCTCCTTGGTGCAGCATCAACATGGACTTTGTTGAAGGTCTTCCAAATTCTGCAGGGAAGAGTTTAATCTTAGTTGTTGTTGATCGTTTCACTAAATATGCTCATTTTACTACCATGACACATCCATATGGGACTGATACAGTGGCCAGGATATTCATTGACAATATTTATAAACTTCATGGCCTGCCTATAGAGAATATATCAGATTGAGATAAAGTCTTTACAAGTTTGCTTTGGACTGAATTGATGCACCTAGCAGGAGTTAAGCTGGCCTTAAGCTCTTCCTATCACCCGCAAACTGACGGATAGACATAGTGGGTTAATTAGTGCCTAGAAACATACCTACGTTGCATGTGTTCTACTAAACCACATTCATGGAGCAACTGGTTACCTTTAGCTGAGCATTGGTACAACACTACCTTTCACTCTAGCGCACGGATGTTTTCTTTTGCAACACTGTATGGGTACCAACTGAGGCATATTCCTTCACCTCCTCCCGCGGACATGAAACTCGGAGCTGTGAAGCAATTTCATGAGCAGCGAGAACGAATCCAGCAATCACTAAAGGAGAATTTGGTTCAGGCTCAATCCCGCATGAAATTCTATACTGATAAGATGCGCAAAGAAAGAACTTTTGAAATCGGTGATCGGGTCTTCTTAAAGCTACATCCATATCAACAAAATTCAGTGCAGCTTCGCAGAAATATGAAACTCTCACCACGTTTTTATGGACCATACGAAATTCTGGAGAAAATAAGTTCGGTGGCCCACCATTTGAAGTTACCGGCCGATGTGCGTATTCACCCAGTTTTCCATGTCTCAATGTTTAAAGGTAAGCTGAAACACCGGGAAGCAAACACTGGGTTTCCACCGGCGATTGGGAAAGATGGAAAATTTATCATAACACCAATTCAGGTACTAGAGAAGAGAATTGTGCCGGTTAAAGGCGGATCTCATGAGCAGTGATTGACTCACTAGTCTGTCTCTACACCAGAGCAGGCAATGTGGGAAGATCCATTCCTCCTCTCCAAATTCAATGGATTTTCTGATTCTTGGGGACAAGAATCTAGCAAACCAGGGGGTATTGTCATGATACAACTGGTGAGATGGAGGAAGCTTTGAAATCGTGGCTGGTGAAAGGAAAGAGAAAGAATAGAAAGCAGAGGAAAATGAAGAAAGTTGTGGCTGAAGGAAATAGCACTGATACACGTGGCAAGGAGAAGGAGATTTGAAGAAACGCGCAATTGGAAGAAGTGTTATTGTTTATTTTACCTTCTTTAAGTTATGTATTTAATATTTTGTATGGACAAGTGGTAGTATTTAAGGTATGCCTGTAGTGAGGAAAGGTATGTGATGAGTTGGCTGGAACTTTATCTATTCTAAGTTGAAGATGGATGAAGGAACACATATGCAGTTGTTGTGTCACAACAAGTGAGCTATCAATATTGCCAATAACCCGGTCCAACATAATAGAACCAAGCGTTTAGAGATTGACATATTCTTCATCAAAGAGAAGTTGACCTGTGGGCTTCTAGAGTTGAGACATGTGGCTACTAAAGAGCAGAATGTCGACTGTCTCACCAAAGGCCTTAATGCGATAGACTTGGATAGGCTTTGTAATAAAATGTACTTGATCAATATCTTTCACCCATCTTAACGGGGTAGTGACTTATTTGTATTGTTGTTGACTTAGGCCATTTTACGCTCAAGTATATATAGTGTACCAAAACCCTACACCAACAATGGTAAAAAGAGAAGTTTTCGCTACTTTAGATATGTGAAATAAAGATGAGAGAGAAGAGTCAAAATCCCTTGTAAGATCTCTCTTAATGGTCAGAAACTTGTTGTAGGATAAAAACTTACTTCGCTTCAATTCCATGAACCACAAGTGTTGCTCGCTTTTCGGCTCAAATAGGTTGGGCTTCATTAATTTTACATTTTCCACCTTGAACTCCAATCCTCCAACAATTGTTTGTCCTATTTCAATCTTACAAGAACTCTATATTCAACTTTGTAAGTATAGGAAGCGTTCATCTTCCATCATAGCTCTCAGCAGCAGCTTCAGTGAATGTTGAGAAGGTTTAGGTAGTGCCTGAACTTCTTTTCACTGACTATCTTTATACCAAAATCTTCAGGGTTATCTTCAGTCTTGAGTTTTTTTCACTTTGAGTGTTATCTTGTTGTCAGCTGGTAGAGGTTATTTTTTGTTACTTTGACTGGGCGCTCGAGGTGAATAAGGCTTATCGAGGCCTACTACAGGCTTTGTCCACACCTTGTTCGCAAAGTCCCCGGATATTCAACCTAGGTGATCCTCCTCGACCTCTAATAAGTGAGTACGAAGAAAATCACCGAGGTTTGTCAAGTTTTTCTTTTAGAGGTGACTCTGTAATGTCTCCTTGTAAACATGCCTTCATTAATGGGCCTCTTACATGACTTTTTACCTTCCACATCATGAATCCCTCAATCATATAACCCTTAAACTTTACTAATTTTCCTGCCTTATTCATCTGCTTCATTTTCTTTTGCGATGATTTAACTTTTGTGCCTTTTCATCTTCTATGTGCCTCTTGGGCTATTGAGGGTGATAGTTCTTTTATGTTGTAGGGTCGTTCGTGATATTCTCGTAGTGATTTTACTCATCCCAAGTTTGTCCTTCCCTCTTTGTTTGCGGATTCCTAGAATTTTGGGCGATCAGAGGACATCTATGGCCAAGCCGCATAACCAACGATCCCATGATTCGACTTTTGATGGAAGTCAAGCTGCATCTCCAGAGCATCAGTCGTTATAGCGAACCCTAGGTCGTTCGTACAAGTCCCCACGAGACTCACCTCTCAATTGGTCCAGTTGCAGTGGAAGTATCCCATTCCTCTGAGATAAGTCGCTCCTTCAAAAGCCTATTGATCGAGCCCTTTCCCCATGATAGAGTATTTTTCTATTTTTGAGACGCAATTATAAGGAGATTTTAGATTTTCCCTTCACCTTATCTTCCATGCTTTCTTTCGTTACTAGAGTCCGAGATTTGTGTGTTCTGATAGACAAGAATTCAGACAGGTATGAGTTTGATGAGAAATGAGCATTCATGAAATTGGAGATTAAAAGATGAATTAACGAGGTAGTTTAGGTTTATATAAGTTGCCATTTTAAGTAAATAAGATGAAAAGAAAGAGTAGTTCGCAAACTGGAAGACAAAATTACTTGGGACGATTCCAATCCGCTCAACTTTGTCTGGATTGGTCATATTGGATTTAGCCGTGAACAATAGCGGGTCACCAAATTACGATCCTGCGATGTGGAATGGAAATGGATGGTACTAAATACAACATGCATGTGCATAAACACGGAGGTAAATGCCATTTACACCCCTGTACTATACCTATTGAATAATTTACCTCCCTGTACTTTCAAAATGGCCACTTTAACCCCCTGTACTTTCGAAAAAAAGCCCAGTGCCCCCAAGTGTGATTCACTCTCCATTCCGCGACTGGGGGTATGCTTATTAGGGGGTTTATTACCCTTTTTAAAAGTACAAGGGGGTAAAGTAGCTCTTTTGAAAGTACATGGGAGTAAGTTATTCGATAAATATAGTACAAGGGGTAAATTGTCTTTTGTTCTTATAGTTTGTTTATTTATGGAATGGACTATTGTTATATGTTATGATATAATCCTAATTTAATTGAATTGCCAAAAAAAACTAACTAATTTGTTTGAAGTGATTATGGGCTAAGATGGATCACTACAACCCGTTGTCCAGATATAGTGACTCAAAATGTAAAATGCGACAACTTTTTGAGAAAGAAAGGACTATAAAATTCTTGAAAGATCTGAATACAATCTTTAACTCGAGGAGATCAATTTTATTGTCCCATGCCAAGATTTCATCACTGGATGAGGCTATTGCAACTATGATTCAAGCGGAGAGCGAAATAAAGATACACTCTATGCCGAGTGTAATTTCAGGCGCAAAGGCATTGGCTACTGATAGTTCTCTGGTAACTGGGGTCCAGGGGAGACTCGCAGTTGTTATGAGTGTGGAGCAGTTGGCTACTTGATGGAGTCTTGTCTGAGGATATCTCGTGAAAAAGATTCTGAAGATAGAGATAGATTTGGAGGTAGAGGTAGAGCTCGTGGAGGAAGGAGAGGTGGTTTTAGGGGGGTGGCAGATGAGGCTATCGCACCAACTTGACGGTGGATTCTGATGACGGAGAGAATATGGGGAGTACTGTGATTGTTGAGGAGGATCGAAACATTCTTTGAAATACTTCAGAAGAAACTCAAAGACGTGAAGATAGGCACTAATACACCTACCTTATCTGACTTCTCTAGTAACATTGCTTTGGCCTCAGTTTTCACAGGTATGTATCACTCACTAGCCCTGTCATCCTTTCTACTGTTTGCTTGTCAGATTGGATCATTGACTCTGGAGCTTCTGGACACATGATGGGTGTTGCTAAGGAGTTCAACTTCTATACTCCTTTAGAAAATCCGTTGAGTGTTAAGACAGCCGATGGCACTGATCGGCCAGTAGTGGGTAAGGGTACAGTGCATTGTACCAACA
>JAOWBN010025865.1:0-10470 GCA_028565015.1 Pinguicula moranensis
CACAACTTATCACAGCAACAACACAACCCACATTACACAATCCACACGTCTCAATACCCCACCATCAATACACAATCTAAAAATAACATCGATAATGCCCAATTGGATTCTCAAGTTTAGGCAAATACGATAAATCCAATCAAATAATTCACCATATCCAATAAAATATCCATATACATTAAACGGCACAAAATCAACCAAAATTGATTAGACAGTTGCGACGAGCAAACCAAGACGAAGATTATGTCTCCAAGTTCTGGCGGCGGTGGTGCATGGTAGCAGCAGGGCGGCATGTGACGTCCACGCACGGCATGCGACCTATGTGCAGAAAGCTCTCCTTATGGCGATCGCAACGGTGGTGGTTTTCGGCGATTCTGATGCCAGACGCGCTTAGAAACAGCAGAAAATCGTTGCAGGAAACCATCGGGTACGGAACAGATCTGATAGAAGAGAAGATGGACTACGCTTTGGGACCGGTTCCGGCGTCGAAGGAGCAGTAATGGCACCGGAATTGGGGCGAAAGTGGTGAAGATGAAATGTATCGTAACGGCTCTGATACTAAATTGTAAAATAAAAACAACACTTGTTATTTCATTATACGTTCATCACGATACATATATAATGGCGCCATAATTGTAGTATGTGGAATTATCGTCACTCGTACTTACCTAACACAAAACTTCACCGACTAATAAATGCAACCTACCAATAAAACTTATCATTGCTCATTAGTTTTTGTACTCCATCCTTCAATGGCCTTCATGAATATTTTCTGGTCCATGATGGCTGCTTTCTTCGGGCCAAAAACAAATGATGCAAATTCAATGCCATTTGTAGGGATCAAGGGCAACATGGCAGGGGTCCTATTCTCCTACCGCAGCGGCTACATGCGCTGTATGCCTATTGAGTCTGGGTGGAGGAACAGGCACGCGGGTGCTACCTTGTCAACACGGTTTCACAGGGTATGCGTGGATCAATGGTTGGCATTACCTCTTGCCAAGAATACTTGCCTTTCCCGCTGCATATTTCCAGTAGAATAAGATTGGAGTCAAAAGAGGCTAGATTGTTTCACAGAGGAAATGGTCATATGGTTTTCTTCTTTTCATGTTTCTGGCTTGTGATGTAAATGGTTAAAAACATCCACGATGTATGTAAATGGCTAGTGAAATTCCTTGTTTTCCTGTTGAAATTTTTTCATGCAGGAATGACACTGCAAATTAGTGATTGCTAGTTTTCTTGAGCAGAAGAAACCACTAAACATTACGTTCCTTGAAACAATCCATTATGTATAGAGTAATTGTCTAGTTCAATCAAACCATCACGTTCTGCAACAGAGGAAATCAAGGATTCTCACTGAATGATTCCAAGTAGAAAGAATTGGACATGATAATATGGAATTGTAAGCCATTTTCAGTTTCTACATCATGAATTGTAAAGCTATACATATTCCACTCTCAGATTAACTTATCCTTACTGAATTTTCTCTCGCTTCTCTCCTCGTTTTGAACGTTTGTTTTTACCTTCCAATTACTCAACCCCATTGGGATATCCGATGGTGGTTGAGACGGTAGAACACCCTCTGCCTGCGCTAGCGGTGCCATTGTCCTCTGAGGCGGGAGGTATCCACGGCCAGGCGTCTGGCGTCCCACCAACCCAAGCCGGGGAAGAGATGAATGGTTCGGATAAAGGGAAAAGAACCGGGGAATGTCCGGGAAGTCAGCCTGGGAAGAAGGTGTGGATAAACCCAGAACAACTCCGGCAAGAAGGTGTTACATACTATTTCATGAATTTCCCGGCGGAGGCTACGGAGCTTGAAATGAAGGTCTCCAATGAACTGGGGGACGTAGCTAGTATCATAATCCCTCAGAAGTTGGATCTATTGGGGAACCGGTTTGGTTTGTAAGGTTCCAATCCATTAACGATAGTATCGGTCGCACCATGGCGCGATTAAATTCGATGAAGATCGGAAAGAGAATCTCTGGGCTAATGTTGCTAAGTTTCAATGATCGGACAAAATTCTGGTCAGGAGAAAAGTTACAAACAGGACTCTGGGTCAACAGGCCGATGCAAGAGCGCAAGAAAGCAGAACCGTAGTCGTTCAGCCTACGGAGGATGAGACCATATGGTTAGAGTTGTGTTTGGTTGCGGTACTCAAGGGTGTGTTAGGAGATCAAATGATCAAGGAGGTGCGGACCTGCTAGGGGCTAGAAGCTATAAAGATCTCATTGCTACCAGGGACGCAGGTTCTAATTCAGACCCAATCGGAGTCGGAAGTGGAACTGTTTCTGGGTGAACGAGCACGGTGGTATGGAGTGGGCCTCACGGAAATTAGGAGATGGTCTCTTGAGGCCACGCCCTATCCCAGTGATAGGTGGATATGCCTGAGCGGAGTTCCAGTTCACTGCTGGAACATGCGAATTTTCGGAGAAATTACAAGTGAGATTGGGCAGCTGCTTCAGGTAGAAGAACCAAGGTCGGAAGTGCATGATTTTGATTGTGTTAGATTGTTGGTTCATAATAAGAATCCATTGATTAGAGTCCAGCCGGTCAATATTTTGTTGAAAGACAAAGTCTACCCGATTCACATTTGGGAGAAGCCCAGGGTGTGGAAACGAATGGTGGACCAAAGGAAATGCGCTGCAGATCTGGTTCCGATGGAGCTTGACAGCGGCGACAGGCCGGAGCTGAGAAGAACAGGTAAAGCTCCAGAGCAGCTGCAGTTACCATTGGGAAAAGTCCAGAAGGGGGTGACAGAAGCCGATAGGGCAGAGAGAGGCACAAGCGATCAGAGTGGGGGGCCAGCCCCCCAGTTTTTTGTCCGTTAGAAAGCGACGTGGAGCATATGGGAGGTAAGTTTCTGGAGGCTAATCAAAAAGTGACAGAAGGCAGTGGGGGAACAGTCATCGAATTTATTACGCAGGATGTTGAGGAGAGGTTTATGGCAGAAAAGTCAAAAGGTAGGAAGTTAGTGGACCCCCTGGTGTCAACTCAACCCCAAAACACACCAGAAGGAAGTGAATTTACAGAGTATAGCTCACCAAAATGGGACAAAGGGTTCCGATATAGCTCCTCCAAAAAACGTATCCGGCACAAAACGGGAACTACTTCTGGATCAGCGAAAGCTGGGGATGTGTCTCATACCGAGTTTAGAGGCAGTATGGAAGTGGTGTATGGTCCACAAGCAGAATAGACGTCTAAGATGGACATCTTTGAACACTTAGAGGCAATGGGGAACCTAAAGGACTAGACTCAAATCCTGGGAGATTTTGGGGTATGTTTGGGGATGAAGAATCACAAGGAAAAGCTCCCTCAGACTTTGAAGAGGCAGAGGCTCAGAATGCTAAGAGAAAGAGCAGGATTTATGAATCAGACCCTATTCCGGAGGGTAGTAGGAAGGGCTACAAAGGATCCCCAAGAGCACAGAGAAGGTCAAGGAGAACCTTTACTCAGACGAAAACTTCCACCAGTTTTTCAGAAGGAAGGCAGAGGCCAACTACCTAGTCTCCGGGGGCATGCAAGAGAGGATCCTATTCTGGAACAGCAGGGGGCTTAGGAAAGCTAAGAAGCACATCAAAAGTTGGAAGGAGAAGTACAAGTTCAGTTTGCTAGCTGCAGCTCAACCTTTTCAGCGTGCTCAGCGAATGGGAAGATATGCACATTTCTTAGGTTTTCCAAATTTCTGTTCCAATGAAGCAGAAGGTGGGAAATTGTGGTTGTTTTGGGACTCCTCACCAGAGTTTGAGGTACTCAGTATCCACCAACAGGCAGTGTCAGGCAGATGGAAGCTGAATACTACGGAGGTGTTGGTTACCTATGTGTATGGGAAATGCTCCTATGTATTAAGGAGATCACTCTGAAGATATTCGGAGGGATTCAACCAGAAGGACCCTGGATTGTCTTGGGGGACTTCAACGTGATGAGATCCAACAGAGAAAGGCAGGGGGGTTGAATAGGCCGATTTTCCTAATGATGGAATTCAATGATTGTGTGCACCATTGTGCTTTGGTTGATCTGAGAACTAACGGAACGCAACTGTCATGGCATAATGGGAAGTCAGGTTTATGCCGTGCTTGGGCGCAACTGGATAGGGCACTGGTCAATGCTGACTTCTTGCAATGGAAGGTCACCAGTCAATTCTCCCTTCTCCCCCGGAAATCTTCTGACCACTGGCCTATTTTGGTAGACATGGCAGAAACTTACCCGAATTATGGAAGGAGACAATTTAGGTTTCGTAATCTTTGGGCCTCTAGTGAGGATTTCCTTCCTCTAGTCTGGAAGGAATGGAATACAGGCAGCTGCTCAGTGGGGCTGATCACTCTAGAACAGAAAATCAAAAGAATAAGAGTCGTGCTACGTAGATGGAACAATGAATGCTTTGGTAGGATTGAGATGCACATTAGTACACTGGAAGGAAAGCTGGACAGTCTTGAAGGTGTCCTACAGGCAGGGCACTCAGCTGCAGTGGAGTCAGATTATATGGATACCAAAACAGAATTGCAAAGATGGGAAGACAGGGAAATATGCAGGCTAGAGCAACAATCACAGGCTTGTTTGATATTTCATGTTGCCTTAAGGGTCAAACAACATAATAAGTGCCTAGATCAGATGCAGTTGACAGATGGTAGAAGACTGGTAGGTGCCAAGGAGATACATGACTCAGCCGTCCAACATTTCCAAGATATTCTGTCAAGCCCTGAAGTAGGAATAGGGAACCACTTAACAGAACTTCAGGAGCTGTGTGTA
Organism: Pinguicula moranensis; assembly: GCA_028565015.1. Lineage (NCBI taxonomy): Eukaryota > Viridiplantae > Streptophyta > Magnoliopsida > Lamiales > Lentibulariaceae > Pinguicula > Pinguicula moranensis. The sequence goes on from JAOWBN010025865.1 coordinate 4,744, forward strand.
GAGAAACTGACTGAAACATAAAATAACAACATCAGGGCCATTCCATCGAAGGAGGAGGTTAAGGAGGCCGTTTGGTCTATTCCTAGCAACAGTGCTCCAGGTCCAGATGGCTTTGGATCTAGTTTTTCAAAGCTACTTGGGAAGTCACAAGCAGGGACCTAATTGGGGCGGTAAGAGACTTCTTCACAGGTGCAGAAATCCCCAGAATGTTTAATTCAAACACTATCACCCTCATTGCTAAAACTGAGAAACCATCATCCTTTGACACTTCAGACCCATCAGCCTATGCACAGTTGTGTATAAGGTGATCTCTAAAATCCTCGTTAGTAGGTTGGGGAAGGTTTTACCAAGATTAGTGGTTGAGGAACAAGGAGCATTCTTGTCAGGAAGGATCATAATGGATAATATCACTTTAGCACAGGAGATGATACACTCTCTGCACAGAAACAGCCAGGGGGTAATGTTATTATCAAACTAGACATGGCAAAAGCTTATGACAAGATCCAGTGGAATTTTTCGGAAGAGGTTCTACAAGCTAGAGGATTTTCCTTTGAAGTTAGGCAGCTACTAATGAAGTGCATCAGGAACCAGTGGTTCTCCGTGCAAATGAATGGGGCTGCCATTGGTTTCTTTAAGTCCACTAAAGGTGTAAGGCAAGGGGACAACATGTCCCCTCTTTGGTTTATCCTGGTACAAGACATCCTCTCACGGATGCTCCTGAAATTTCAGAACCAAGGATGAATAGCTATTATCACCCTATTGGTAGTCCCCTAATCACACATCTAATGTATGCTGATGATGTGCTGATTTTCTCAAATGGGGGAGCAAGAACTATGAGAGCTTTGAGGAGAATTTTGGACGCTTACTACGGATGGTCAGGACAGTCCATTTTGTTGTGAGAAGACAACCATTTTCATGTCCAAGCATATATCAAGGACTCATAGACATCATATCTTAAACATCACTGGTTTCAGGGAAGGCTCCCTCCCAATGACATATCTGGGTGCTCCTTTGAGCGCGGGGAGGCTGAATAGATAGATGATTGAGCCATTATTACAAAAAATAAGGAGGAAGGTGACTGATTGTAAGGGGAGGTTGCTATCACAAGGTGGTAGGCTAGTCTTGATCAGACATGTGATGTGTAGTCTGCCATGCACATTATGTCCGGGTTGAAGCTCCCATATTATGAGTTGAAGGAGATCAAAAGGATGATGTCTAACTTTTTCTGGGGAGATAGTGAGGGAAAGCAAAAACTACATTGGAAAAGGTGGGATGTCATATGCAAATCAGAGGCAGAAGGGGGAATTGGGGTGAGGGATTAAGTGGATGTACAAAAAGCTTTAGGCATAAAGCTGTGCTACAAGGTCCTGACGGAAGATAGCCCGTGGGCTAGATTTTTCAAAGCTAAATATTGTAGGAAAAAGCATATGTTAGAGAAACATGGCAGGAATACTGACTCGAGACTGTGGAAGTTTATGATGGGAGTGAGATCAGAGGTTTTGGAGCATATTCAAATCAAATTAAAAGGAGGTAATTCTAATTTTTGGTATGATAAATGGATCAACTCCGGGTTCCTTGCAAGTAGAGTACAGACGGTAATGGAGGCTAAGGCTCAAGTCCAAGATTTCTCTTGTAATGGCCAGTGGATTGAAACACAACTGAGGACTATGCTTGGATAGAGTTTAACAGAAGAAATCCAGGCGATCAAGGCGCCTCAACCGGGGACTGGGACAGATGTAGTTATTTGAAAGACTTCCACGGATGGAAATTTCACAATTAAATCATCATGGGATTCAGTTAGGAGTAGATTAGAGGAGCTGGAAGTGAAGGAATGGATTTGGAACAAACAGATTCCAACTAAAATTTCACTCTTTGCTTGGAGGGTTTGGCATGATTGCCTACCAACAGACGAACAACTGAAAAGGAAGGGTATTTTCCTTGTGTATGCATGTCAATGTTGTGAGTTGAGAAAAGAGGAATCCATGGATCACATACTTTCCTCTGGAAATCTGGCCACTGATATATGGACTAGAGCTGCTAATTTGCTGGCGATCACCTTCACCAACCCAAGGAGATGGAAGTATAGGATTCTGCAGTGGAGACATAATAATAACAGGGGAGGCTTCAAAGGTTTATTATGTAAAATTTTCCCTATCCTTACATGGTGTCTATGGTTGCGCAGGTGCAGGGATCGGTTTGAGGATCACCTTCAGAATGCGGAGCAAATCTGGATGGAGGTACGAAATCTTGTTGCTTCTATAACAGAGCTGTCTAACGGTAAATTGTTTTTGCAGGTTCCAGATGTGAGGGCCTTGCAACAGTTGAATATCATAGTAGAAGGGAGAGTGAAGGGCAAGTTCAGGCTGGTCAGATGGTCCAGACCGCCGGCTGGGTGGGTCAAATTAAATTCAGACGGAAGCTGCATAGGAAACCCGGGGACATCTGGTGGAGGAGGTGTGATCAAAGATGAAAAAGGAAACATGTTGGCTGCTTTCTCAGTTCATTTATGAATGGGCACAAATAATAGTGCGGAAATGCAAGCTGCCACTGAAGGTCTGAAGATTTGCAAAGAGAAGCAATGGAAGAACATCATCCTCGAGACAGATTCTTTGCTTCTTAAAAACTGGTTTAAATAAGACAAGTGCACTCCCTGGTACTTGTGGGACTTTTGGGAAGCTTTCAAGAAGGAACAGGAAGGAGTTAGAATACACATGATACATCAGCTACGGGAAGGCAACTGTTTCGCAAACTACATGGCAAAAATGGGTGCAGCAGGTACAAACTGCAGGTTTTGGTCTAGCCAACAGCTGCCGCGGAGGCTTAGAGGACAGTTGCGGCTGGACAAGTGGGGACTGCCTAACATACGACTAGATTAGCTCAAGGGAGGGTAGGAGCTCAAATTAGGACAGGGGAAAATGATCCCCTGTACCTTACACTGTAAAGGTTCCTCGTCCTTCAACAGGGGCTCTGTTTATGGTTATTTAATGCAGGAATGTTTATCTAAAAAATAAAATTCATGAGTTATAGATGCTCTCTCCTCAATATCTAGATGAGTGATAGACTTTCTATTAGTTATATCATCAAATTTATGGAAGTCACTACTGTTTTTCGAATGAGCTTCTGAATAAATTGTGCATAAAGGTCTCTGTCCGGTCGTACATCCCCACACTTGGAGAACAGGAGGTAACAAAACAAACTATAAGAAAGAAATGGATCACCGATGCTTCACTTTTTTCAAATAGGAAGTCAAATTTGTTTGACCTGACAATACCAGCAATCGAACTCAGAAACTATGAAGCACACACACACCCTTCAGTTACCCATGAAGCACCGATAGTAGGCACAAATATCCTCATAAGGATATCACCTCGAGGACAAAGTGTCATGCATCTATTTCATCTGGTGGAGATTTTGCTGTGTATCAGAGCTCGCGGAGATATTGAGCTATCTCATTCAAAAGTTTTCTGCCCTCATCCCCTTTTTGCAGTGCCATGGCTGCATGCTTTAAGTAGCCACTTTCCGCCTCAATTATTCTCAATCTCTCCTTAATCAATGACACTTCTTGTGTTAGCACATCCTTATTCTTGGTTTCTGCAACAACAGATGAACCATTAATGTCCGAGGATGATTTCAAAATAGAAGTTGAAACTATGGAAGAAAAAACCTACCGTTGCCTTCATCTTCAATCATGACTGAACATGGTTCTGAGGAACTGAATCCTTCTTGACCACTCATATTCCTTTGAATATCTGTCGAAAGGCCAAGAAGATAATCTCTCTCACCATTAAAATCTAGTGATGATGTTTCCCCATTTCCTTGTTGGTTCTCAACATTTTGATCAGTAGCTGCACAAAAGCTACCACAAACTGATGTTCCACTAGGCGATGGTGTGGACCGAGTTTTCATCTCTTGGTAATCTTCATCATCCACTTAACAAGTATCACTTCCAATTTCTTTTATTGGCCCGTATTTTTCTTTATAGGCCTCTAGCTCAGTCTCTAAAGCCTTCACATATTCTTCCCTTTTTAGAAGTGTATTTCTCATGACTTGGAGAGCTTGTTCATCGTATTCCACTTTGTAATATAATAACTAGAGCGGATCAAATATTGAATTTAAATGTAACAAATCTAAATACGACATGTTACCTATTGCGGAAGCGTGATCGGATCGTCTTTTCGGATAATGAGTCTACTAGAGTCTCGTTAGATTTCCACGAATCAAGTATAACGAGTCTACCAGAGTCTCGTTAGGTTTCCACCAATCAAGTCTATGCCCCGTGGATGGTTAGGCAGACAGAGAAATCTCGTATATTCGTTATATCTCTTATAACTCTTACTGTCGAATGAATAAGCACGTAGCCTATTTATAGAAGTGGAAAACATTTGTTTATTCAGTATATAAGCATTACAAAAACGTTTATAACATTTTAAAATAGTATTTTACTATTTGAGCACTGTGCAAGTTTTGACAAACTTGTCAAAACATATTTGTCATAGGGTGTTCAGCGGAAGCGGAATTAGCAAAAAACCGCTATTGCTTCTGCTATCGTTTTTTCGCTATACCGCTTTCGGCGGTATAGCGGAAGCGAAAGCGCTGAACAAAATACATTCTGCTATACTAGTAAAAGCGATAGCGGTTTCGATAGTGGTGTTCGGCTAATTCTGCTAGTACCATTTTTAGTTAACTTTAAAAAATAAAAAATAATAAAAATATAAATTCAGGCCAAGCTATTCAATTTCAGATTGAGAATTGAGATTTGAGAATATAGGTTTAAAGCCCGACCGGCCGCCCTTCAATTTCAAATTTCAATTTCAGTCTTCGTAACTCGAAAATCTATTAGCTTGCTTCATATTTCATATGTTTTACTTTCAATTTTACTTCAACTTGTGTCTTTGGCTTTGCAAATTAGAGTTTAATTTACTGAAAAGTTTATAAAAGATTGTGAGAATTTGATAAACTGTCAAAAAAATAAACCATCCATAGGCTGTTAAACATTTATTTATTAGCTGAATTAGCGGATTCTGCTATCGCTACCGCTATGTTAGCGGAGGTAGCGAAAGAGGAATAGCAGTTAGCGGAAGTAGCGAAAGAGGAATAGCGGTTAGCGGATGGAATTTTCAAATCCGTTAACTTAGCGAAAGTGGAAGCGGTGAAGGGCTTACCGCTATCGCTAAGTCCGTTAGACACCCCTAGTTTGTCATGTTTTCAGCATGTTTTTCCTACAGCTCCCACTCGGCTACATAAGCCGCACAACAGAACATATCTGCTTGGCTACATAAGCCGTACAATAGAACATAGATGCTCGGCTACACAAGCCATACAACAGAACATCTCTGCTTGGCTACACAAGTCATACAACGAAACATTTTTTTTTCGACATAAATAAATTTTCCCGTACTTCATACAAGAAATGATTCGTGCGACCAAGAAGTAACTCGTAGTATCATATTAAGTTACCACCTCACTAACATGACACTTTCAAAATAACGATACCCCAAATATTCGTTGCATCACCGATAGCTACGAATCCCTTTAAGCTATACAATATTTGATTATATATGGAATGTAATCGCCATGGCAAATATGGTGATGCTTGACAGACTGTTCCTTAGACACTAATGACCATTCGTATCAACTTGACTGCTTTCCAAGCATGGTCCGCTGGACTGTATAGATCATAGCCCTTGGATGTCATACTAAAGTAGCATCATCAAGCCTCAACTTCAA
>JAOWBN010025876.1:0-10469 GCA_028565015.1 Pinguicula moranensis
TCACTTCACTTTGTTCCGCCTCAACAGCATCACTGCTACCCGGCTTTGGATAAGGCTTGTCGAGCAATTCAAGCTCCGACGGGCTTCTGGGCAAAAGGGTATCTGTAGAATCCTCAAAGACTTCATTTTTTGTGCATAATGGAACGCGAGAACGACTAAATTTTGTTAATTCTAATGAAAGATACAAGCTTCTGCAATAATTTGGGTAGGGTTTCGGGATTCCAGCAAGTGGGAGGATGCCAGCGGAGACATGAGTATTGGTGGAAGATAAAGATGGATTGAAGAGAGCGAGATTCCTGTTGAAGGGGCTGTGAGTGTGAACGAGAAGATGCATTTCCGCTCGCCTCGTCTGCAGATTTGCCTCTTCGTTTTATCCATCCGTGCGAAAAATTAAACAAAATAATGGGCCAGGAAGATTCTGAAAAAATCAAAATTTTAACACAAAATCATGTGGGTATTCGAAATTAACCAGCTTCTTTCTTTGAAGTTGCATAATAAGACCTCGAGTCCACCAGTTTCAACCACAGCGATTTTATAAGAATTGAAGATAACACATATAAGTATAGTTAGTAACCACAGAGCAACAGTGCCTCCCAAGACAATTGCAGGATCCGGCATATGATGATTATCTCCATCCTGGAAAGCTGATAGCTTTCTTAAAGTTTCAAGCTTTCTAATTTCTTTTTCAAGAGAAGAACAATAAGGATTTTGCTTGACCAATGACCATTTCCAGTTTCCACTAGGTAGAAATGAAAAGTTCCATGCATCCGGAATATGGGCGGATGTAGGGGGCTTGGCCGGGCTCTAGCCCGGCCTGCCCCAAAAAAATTATTATATAGGTATTTTTTTATAAAATTTTGTATATTTTTTTATAATCATCAAAGTTTTTTGATAATTTATAATAATAAAAGTTAATTTGGTAGTATATTAAATAAATATATTTAAATTAAACTTTGTAGTTAATCATTTTTATAGATATTAACGGTTGAAAAGGTAAATTATTTTGTCTTCTATACTCACTCACCGTCAAAAAAATACATCGCTACCCTACAAAATTTTATTTGCACCTCTAAAAAAAAATTTATACTCCCAAAATTTTTCAAATTTTTTTTTAGCCCCCCCTAAATAAAATTTCTAGATCCGCCCTTTCTTTAGGAGTAACCAATTGTAACAGATTGTTACAAGAAGGGCTCAAGAACTGGAGTTAAGTAGAGGAAGGGAGGGAAGTGTCAGTCCCACACCGGTTGGGAAAAGGAAGAGAATAAGGTTTAAATATGAAAGTGATCTACAAACTGGATACCTTAGTACTAAGGTTTTTCGGGGAGTGGTTCACTGTCAGGAAGCATAGAAGAAGATTGAAGAAGAAGAGATTTCATATAACTGTTCATGCCTTTTTACGGATTGAAGAAGAAGAGATTTCATATAACTGTTCATGCCTTTTTACGGACTCGATTGTAGCGTTTATACTGAAGAAACCACTTTCTCCACTTCTTCATGACACTATCCCACGACTCTAAAAGTACTCTCACGTTTACAACTGAATTTGACCAACTCAAATTAAAACTAATAACTTATTGAATTAACATAAAACTTACGTGAGATTTCTAGCACTCCAACTATTTTAACTGACACTAGAGAATTGAATGAGAAACGATGGGAGTTGAGAACCAATCCTTCAAAACATTTCTAGCCACTTTGTTTAACTCCTTCTCCAGTAATTCCAGTAGTAGTCTTCTTCATACTTGCCCCCTCTATTTGGGGATCCTTGACCCCAATGATCTAACTTTGGATAATGGTGCCTTATAAACTGAGAATCCTCCCAAGTGGTTTGTTCTTCTGTAGATCCTACCCAATGGACAAGTAGTTGAGTAGTAGGTTCGTGCTTGGAACTGTTCGAGTATCCAAAATTTGTAGTGGAGTAATATCAAAACTTCCATCATGATTCAGGTTTGGAGGCTCTGGTGATGGATGCTCCCTGCGTTTTAATTTTTCTTTCAGCAGAGACACATGAAACACTGGATGAATCTTGGAACCATGTGGCAAGTCTAAACAGTAAGCAACTGAGCTAACTTTTTCTAGGATTTGAAAGGGGCCATAGAACCTAGGTGACAGCTTCATATGCTTTCTGAACTAGACACTATTTGATCTGTAGGAATGGAGCTTAAGGTAAATTGCATCTCCAACCTAAAAGTGTCTCTCAATTCTGTTTTTGTCAGCATTGAATTTCATCCTTTCATATGCTTGGCATAAGTTTTCTTTCAGAAGTTCCTATATTGCTTCTCTTTGAGAGAAAAAAATCAATGACAGATGGTACAGTAACTGCAAGAAATTGTGGTATGGGTATGTGCCTTGCTTCATAGCCATAGAGAGACTTAAATGAAAGCATATGGACGCTAGTATGATGAGAAGTGTTATACCAAAACTACCTGGACCAAGAGTGAGGTTTATGTGAATAAATACATCTCAGATAGGTTTCTAAACATCGGTTTACCCTATCTATTTTCCCATTAGATCGTGGGTGTTAAGCAGAGCTAGTAGCTAATTGAACTCCTGATAATTTCATCAATTCTTGCCATAATGAGTTAATGAATACTGGATCCCTCTTAGATACAATTTGAGTAGGCATGTCATGGAGTTTATAGATGTCATCCATGATAGTTTAGCAATTGATTCAGTTGTGTACAGATGTGAGAGTGCAATGAAATGAGAGTATTTGCTGAATCTATCCACAACCACAAGTACCACGGTCTTGTTGTCTGATTTAGACAGTTTTTCCATAAAATCCATGTTGATGCTAATCCATGGAGAGGGAGGGATCTCCAATGGTTGGAGAAGTCCTGCATGAGCAATATCTGGCTTGCACTTAACACAAATGTCCCAGCTACTGATCCAATTTTCTATATCTTTTTTCATGCTTGGCCATGTAAAATATTGCCTTACTCTATTGAGAGTTACCTGAATTCCCGAATGCTCTCCAATAGGAGAATCATGTAAGGTAGATATGATTCTGTTCTTTAGAGTAGTGTCATGGCCAAATGCATAATTTTTCCTTTTGCCAGAGGATACCCTTCAGCAGTTGGTAGGCAGGGTATGTGGCTGGTTGTATGGACTTTGCTCGTATAATATCCTGTAATAATGGATCTAAAGTATAGTTGTTCAGTACCTCAGTAATCTAGTCTGCATTATGGGTAGTAATTCCATGGCATTGAGCAGCAATATCTAGTCCATAACTTGATAGGGAATTAACAACTTTATTGTCCGCTCCACGTTTGTATTGGACTGAGTAGTCCAGTCCTAGAAGTGTTGAAGCCAATTTGTGTTGTAGCATCATGTTGAGACGCTGCTCCAATATATGTTTGATGACTTGTTGATCAGTTTTGATCATGAAACCTTGGCCTTGAAGATAACTGCTCCACTTTTTCACAGCTAGAACAATGACCAAAAGCTCATTTTCATAGGTGGACAATCCCAGCTGTTTTTGTCCCAATGCTTTGCTGAAATAGACTAGTGGTCGTCCCTGATGTGTTAAGACTGCACCAACTCCCCTATCACTGGCATCTGTTTCCAGGACCTTTATCAAAGTCCGGAAGTGCCAACACAGGAGCTGAACTCATAACTTGTTTCAGATTTTCCCAAGATAGTTCAACTTCTTCATTCCATTTGAAGGACTCTTTCTTTAATAATTGAGTGAGGATTTTGCTGATATTTCCATAATCTTTTATGAACTTGCAGTAGTATCCTGTCAAGACAAGAAAACCACGGAATGCTTTAAGGTAAGATGGACGGGGCCACTGAACCATGGTTGTGATTTTACTAGGATCCGTGGCTACCCCTTCATGTGTAATGATATGACCGAGATATTCTATAGTTTTCCTACCAAATGAGCACTTGGAAAGCTTAGCATATAACCTGTGTTGTTTCATAATATCAAGTACTAGGTTGAGGTGCTGCAAATGATCTTCCCAAAGTTCTGCTGTAGATGAGAATGCCATCAAAGAATACAAGAACAAAATGTCTGAGATAAGCAGCAAAAACATGGTTCATTAAACTCTGAAAAGTTTAAACTCTGTGTTGTTACATAGACCAAAACGCATTACCAAGAATTCAAATTGGCCATGGTGGGTGATGAAGCTGTTTAGGTATATATCTTTTTCCACCATTCGGATTTGAAAATAGCCAGAACGAAGATCAAGTTTGCTAAAGTAGACAGCTCCATGTAGTTCATCCAATAATTCATCAATGATGGGTATAGGGAACTTACTTTTGATGGTTAAGTTGTTTAGATGCCTGTAATCCACGCACATTCGCCACCATCCATCCTTCTTCTTAACCAGTAGCACAGGTGATGCGAAGGGGCTGTGACTCCTTCTTATCAGTCCAGTTTCAAGGAGTTCCTGAACTATTTTCTCAATCTCAGTTTTATGATAGTGGGGAGTTCTATATGGAGCTTGCATCTTGTTGGTTGCTCCGGCCACAAGGGAAATGTTGTGTTCTGCTGTAAAGTCTAGTAGACAAACAAGCACGCCTAGCAGACAAGCATGCCCCTCATTTATTGTGTTGCTTTCATGTTTTGTTTTGTCTATTACGCATGCAATCTATTACGCATGCGAGAGCCATTTGTATTAAAGAGGGGGGGGTTTCCTTCTCTATGAAATGGGCAGAATTAATGTAAGAAACACAGTTGTAAGATTCAATTAAATAGTTTTCCCATTTTTAATTTTACAATTTGTTCTACTCCACGAATAGGGGGAGTGGTTTTGGTTCCTGAAAAACTACAACATAGCCAGAGAGTAAGGAATTCAGCTGTTGTATAAAATCTTCAGGGCCATCAGCACCCTTTTCCAGATTAGGCATTAGTTCCCCTTCAGTGTTAAACAGTAAGGTATCTTTGTGGATAGGTGCTAAACTGAAACTGAATAATTCAGCCTGAATATGAACATCTTCCTCAGCATTTGTTAAGGAGCAAATCTTACCCATAACCGTCGTGAGTCCTCCTTGGATCAACTTGTCCATCTGTTCAACAGTGATCATTTTAAGCTTAGATGGATCTTTGATAGATTGGAATGGAACTCTTTGCCCATCTCTGCTTAAGGTAACCACCATGGTTTCATAGTCATAAAGAACATGACCGTGAAGTTTAAGTCAATCCCCACCAAATATTAAGTCATAACTATCCAAGGGAAAGGTTCTTGGGGGAGCAGGAAAATGTCATACCTTGCATTGTCCAAGAAAACTTAGAACATCTGACCTTACTGATTTGCCTAGCACCATCTGCAACTTCCACTTGCATTGGAGGAGCATACTCTACAGAGCAATTCATCTTATTGCAGAACTTTTCATCAACAAAGCAATGTGAGATGCCTCCATCAAAGAGGATATGGAGTGGCTTACTGTTAAACTGCCCCTGGACTCTGTAAGTGGTTATATGTGATTGGCCACAAATTCCGTTAATGGACAGAGTACCCTCATGGTTTGTGTCCATGTCAGCAGCATCGTTTGTGTCTGTTTCTGTCACAGCCAACTCATGACCATAAAATTCTGGTATGGAATCAGTGAACATAGCAAATACCTTGGTAGTGCATCGGTGGCCAGGAACATAAGTGCACCACATTTGAAACAAAGCCTCTTCTCAATGCATTCCATCATCTCCTCATTTGTGATAAACCGGCGGCAAGGCAGAGGTACTAATGGTATACTTTTGTCTGGTCTGTAAGGTGGACTGGCTGGATTTTGTGTATGGAGAGGTGGTTTATTGTAATTCGTTGAACTGAGTTAAGCCATAAAGACATTAACAACTATCTCTTGATCACGAGCAATAGGTATGGCTTCTAGTAAGGTCTGCGGACGTTGAGCTTGAATAGTCGTAGTGAGGGAAGGCTTTAAACCAACGAACTTCTCCCGGTAAAACATCTCATTGAATGCAGGATAGTGAATCATCACAGAGGTGACCATAGCATCAAATCGATCAAGGACTTGCTGCAGTGTCTCATCATCACGTTGCTTGAGATATAAAATTTTCCAATAGATTCCAGCGGTTTTCAGTATCAAATCTGACTAACACGGTTGCCGCAAAAAGCATCCCAATGAGTTGGTTTAGCATAGGTAAGAAGACTGCAAAACCACATATCCGCAGCACCTTCAAGGTGAACTCTGGCAAAGTCTATTCGTTCAGCATAATCAATGCCGATTTAAATGGAGAAGTAGGTATTACTACGTTCGAGCCAGGACCTAGGATTGGTACTATTGAATTTGGGAAAATCCATGAACGGTATTTTTGCTTTCCTTCCACGGCTAGCATCATCCTAATCAGGTTCAAAGGCAGCATTCACGACTGAATGAGCACGCAAACAGGTACCTTTTGGTGCTGAATACAGTGTTGATGAACTGGGAGTCATAGTTGGATATCAGCCCAGTAGGGACTGTGATGAAATAGAGGCAGAGTCCATGTCATTCCAAAGGTGTAATTGTTGCAATATCTCCTGTTGAAGGGAGATCATTTGCTGGTTGCCAGCATCAAATTTATGTTGTGTCTAAGCATCATTCACTAAAAAATGGGCCTGCATTATCTCGCTTAGTTTCTTCATCGACGCCGGCGGTATGTCAAGTGTCTGGGAACGTGGTTGACTGTTTGGAGGTGTGGGAGAATCCTGTTTTTTTTTTTTCGGTCAGCACATCAGAGTAGTGGCCTTTCTTAGATAGTTTTCTAGTATTAGGCGGGGGTTGTTTGTCATGAGGCGTAGGGGTGGCATGGGGGCTCTAATACCAATTGTAATAGATTGTTACAAGAAGAGCTCAAGAACTGGAGCTAAGAAGAGAAAGGGGGAGCAGAGAAGAAGATTGAAGAAGAAGACATTTCATATAATTGTTCATGCCTTTTTACATACTCGATTGTAGCATTTTATACTTAAGCAATCATTTTCTCCACTTCTTCGTGACACTATCCCACGACTCTATAAGTACTCTAACGTTTACAACTGAATTTGACCGACTCAAATTGAAACTAAATAACTAACTGAATTAAGATACAACCTACGGGACTCTTTAAGTGAACTGACGATTTCTAGCACCCCAACTGTTTTAATTGACACTAGAGAATTGAAAGGAATGAGAAACGATGGCAGTTGAGCAGCAGTAGTCTTCTTCATACGCGGGCCTCTTCCACCCTTCTTCCCCCAAGTCTTCACCTCATGGTTATCATCAGAAATATCAGGTAACTTGTTACACCAGAGTTTCGATAAAAGTCACATCGTTGGAGTTTGAGGAAGTCCAGTTGCTCTTGGGCAGATCCAGTTCCACTTTAGCAATGCATTTTCGTCCACCAACGGCCAACCCATAAGTTGTCAGTATCACCACATCTGCATCGATCACCAGGAATAGGATCACTTCACCCGCAGGCCGCAAATACCATATCTGTAGCTAGCAGCTTTACCCAAATCATCAAATTTGTATGCAATATCTCCCAATCCTGACAATAATGTGAATTCGTAACCCCTAATGTGAAATGCTTCTGAAATTCCAGTCGATTTTTTCTCCATCAAATTGTACGCAATAATCTCTTGAAAAGGCAATGCTAAGTGCTGACAAAGGATGGGAAGATAACTTTAGTGAAGTATCTCTTGAAAAGACAATGCTGACAAAGGATCTGTTGAAAAGGCACTTCAACAGATCGACAATTGGATTGGAAGTTTCAAGAGAACCTCTTGAATAACGTCGGTGACTCGGCGTCAAATATGGATGGATTCCTTCTGAGAACTCGTCGTTTTCTCACTGTCATTGGTTTTGCAGTCTGACGATAATGTGGAGCAGACCGAGAATGTCTTACTGTACTTAGTACTCTTGCTTGCAGGTTCGGGGTATGGACCTTTTTTAGAGATAACACCACACGGTTTGCGGGTTGGATTTTTCAGCCCGGCACGCGCACATTTTATAAACGTGCGCGTGCCAAAAAACGCACATTTTTTAAACGTGCGTGCCTAGCCCGGCACGCATAAAAAACGTGCTGGGCCGGGCCAGCCCGCGTGCAAATGGACCACGCACGTTTGCACGTTTTTTATTTTTTTTTTAATAAAAATAATAGTGTAATTTAAATAAAAAAAAATTTAAAAATAAGGTTTTGAATCTGATGATGCCAATAAAGTGTGCAAACTTCAAAGACGCACGCTAAACAGCATGACACGCACGATTTGCAGGCTGAATTTTTAAGCCCGGCATGCACACATTTTTTATGCGTGTCGGGTTAGGCACGCACATTTTCTGAAAAAAAATCTGGCATGCACACACGCACATTTAATGCTGACGATTTAGGCACATTTGCACGTTTTTCCCGTGCGTGGCGGCGTACCTAGCCCGTTTGGACTCACAAGCGTAAAAACCAACATTGACTATTGAACCCTAATTTCTCTCCGTCTCCAGTCCCATTCAACATAGACCCCTTCGATCCTAAAGGCTGAATCGTTACAGACTACAGTGAGTTTCCCCTCAATGTTAATCTTGGTTCAGTTTTTAATTGAAGGGCGATGTTGGTTCCCGTAAAGAGAGAATGAGACAACGGAAAAAGGGGGTGATCACATCTGCCGCAGATGTTCATATCGAAGATAAGCTGTTTTCCAGGAGTTCTTCACTACGCACCTCTTCACATTCGCAGCACGACATTTTTATGCTTTGTTTGGTCGTACGAGTAATCAATTCGTTACTCGTGCAAACATATTTCAGCCCAGATGAACACTGGCAAGCTCTAGAAGTGGCTCACCGCATCACTTTTGGGTCTGCATAAATTTACAAAAGAAGTTTCTCATTATTAAAGAAGATTTAGGCATTTAGCTTCTGTTAATGTTTTTTTTGTTCCTGTTTTCGAATAGTTATGGGCATTTGACGTGGGAATGGAAAAAGGGTATAAGGAGTTACTTGCATCCACTACTATTTGCTGCTCTTTATAAAGTTATGGCCTTTTTAAGAATTGATACCCCTTGGTTCATGGTAAGTTGTCTATTCGTGCATTATTTCCGATAATATAATAATCTTCATTAAGGTTTTATTGTTTATATTGCTCAAATAGTATTTCAATGAATCACATTGCAAGATTTTGACTTGATGAGTTCTTGCGTGGGTGTGGGCATTTTTGTATTAAAGGGCACATGCAAGTATCTAACGTTATTAATCTGAGATTGAGGATGGAAATATTGTTAAAATATTAATTGAAAAATTTGTGATGTTCAACTCATCTTCCGAGTATAGTAAGTTTTTCAACTTTCTACGTGTGATAAGTATGTCATTTCTTGCAGACAAGGGCACCACGATTCCTGCAGTCCTTATTTGCTGCTGTTGGTGATTTTTACCTGTACAAATATTCACTGGTCTTATTTGGCGAAATTGTTGCGTACTGGGCAGTATCCTTGTGTTGGATTTTCTATCTGCAACTCCTTTGTTTCTATTTTTTATTGGCCTGCCGGTTTGATATTGCTTCCTTGTTGCTGCTGCTTTGTGAGAATTTTTGTATGTTTTCCATCTTCGTCTTGTGGTTGGACTAAAACTCCAATTATTATTTGCTAAATAGGATTAATGGTTTGTGGAAGTACTTAACTTTTCTCTAGCTGTTTGCACAGCTGACCAACTGGTTCATGTTTTTCTGCATCACACGTACTTTTTCGAACAGTCTGGAGACTGTACTCACACTTGTGAGTCTGTACTACTGGCCCTGCATGAGGATGTCTTATGATACGGTCACCTCTTCCCAAAGAAAGTACGCCTTGGTTGTAGCAGCACTTGCATGTGCAATTCGCCCTACTAGTGCCATCACTTGGATCTATGTTGGCATAGTAGAGCTATTTCAAGCACATGATAAATTAAAGTTCCTCTTTCTTGAGGTGGTTCCTCTTGGGTTAGTATTTTGTCTGTATCAATTTCCTTGTTTTATTTCCTGGAGCTGCAATAAATTTAGTTTTGTTGCACTCAGAAGATTTATTCTGTTATAAGTTCTTTTTCCTTTGTTAACTTTAAGCACATTACTGCCAGTTATGGATGCTAATGTTTGCTTACCATTGCCTCAAAATCGTGCCTCGAAATTGACTCTGTTAATTGTTAATTTCATATTGCAGTTTTTGTTTACGAATGCTAGTAATCATATATGAAAGTTGGGTGCATTCTATCCCATGGTTCAGTAGAATGTGATTCTCTATATTGTTAGAATGTATTTGATTTATGCTAAATTTATATGCATCAGGGGATTCGTGCTTGGCCTATCCATTTTAGTAGATCAACTTTTCTATGGGTCGTGGGTTATTGTTCCTCTCAACTTTCTGAAATTCAATTTCCTTTCTTCTGGTGGGGACTATTATGGAACTCATCCATGGCACTGGTATATGACACAAGGGTTTACTGTCATGCTTTTCACTTATCTGCCATTTTCATTAGCTGGTATCGTTTTATCCCGTCAATGGAAGATTTCCGGGCTGATTGCATGGGTTTTGGGA
>JAOWBN010025887.1:0-10469 GCA_028565015.1 Pinguicula moranensis
CCGAACTTCCCGAATTTTTTGGGACTTCGGGAATACGGGACGGGAACGGGATTCGGCTTGCTGGTCCCGAAATATTTTGGGACGGGAACGGGAATGGGTAATTCCCGTCCCGAATTCCCGAATGGCCATCCCTACTCTCAGCTTGGGATAACAAGTGATTATCTACTGGAGGTAGGCTGACACTTCTAAATGCAGTGCTTGCAGGTCTTCCCTCCCACTATTTCTAATGTTTTGATGCCCCTAAGTCTGTTATCAAGAAGCTAACTAGCATACAGAGGAGGTTTTTTTTGGGTAGCTCCTCTAGCAAGGCCAAGCTGTGCATGACCTCTTGGGGAAAACTCACTACCTGTGTGGTTAATGGTGGTCTTGGAGTGCGTTGCTTAGCTTCCTTTAATGCTTCTATGCGAGGGAAATGGGGCCTCCAACTACTCAATAATGACTCTTCCTTAGCCACAGAACTCCTGCGCTCAAAATATGGGAGCAGCTCACACTACTCCATAGCAGGATTCCGGGCACTCCATCACTTGGTGAACAATTCCATTGTTGGTAGACCTAGAGGAAAGGGCTATGCCTCTGCATGGTGGACAAGTATGCAGGAGGTCTTGAGGGGTTCTTGGTTTGCTGAAAATATCACCCTGCAGCTTGGAAATGAAGAAAATATCAAATTCTGGACTGATAAGTGGCAGAGCAACATTGCTATGGCTGAGCGATTTTCAAGATTGTTCCAGAATGAATTGTGTAGGTACATATGCATAGATGATGTTGGGTTGTGGGTGAATAACAGCTGGTTTTGGTGCTGGAAGGGGAGAAGGGAGATCCGGGACCATGAACTAAGTGATCTATCTAAATTAATAGGGTTGCTGCAGGGCACTGTATCGAATCCTCTGCATAAAGACAAGTATCTCTTCAAGTTAAACCATCAAGGGGTTTATAAGGTAAGTTATGCTTATGACGCAATCACCTTAGGTATGCAACATGCTTTTCCATCCTCACACACTGCACTAACTAAGTTCATTTGGGGTAGTTATGCTCCGAAGAAAGTATGTATTTTTGTATGGAAACTAATTCAATTTGCAGTGCCTACTAAGGATTTTCTGCAGAGGAGAGGAATTATTCCAGCAGACCAAGATGTTGCTTGCCCCCTCTTCCACAATGCAGATGAGACTATTGTCCACCTCTTCTCTGAGTGTTCTCACATCAGATGCCTTTAGAGGGGCATAACTTCTTGGTTAGCTCAAGAGTCACTGCTCACTACCTCAGGAGGTGGGTCTGCTCCAAACCTGCTTGACTATTCTGCTGCTGTTCCTCAGGGCTCTAGCCGGTCTGCTTGGAAATCTATTTGGATGGCCATGGTGTGGTTTACCTGGAAGGCAAGGAATAGTGTCCATTTCTCTTCTACAGCAACAAGCAGCCATATTCTACTCCATGGCATTCAGAGGGAAGTCTGGTTATGGATGAAAGCCAGAAGGAAGACTATCCCATACAGTTTCGCAGATTGCTGGTTTATCCCCAAGCTTGCCTCCAGTTCTCTTAACAGCTGAGCCTTTCTATCACTAGTTATTGTAGTGCCTTCTTATTACACTGAATTGTCTTTTGGTACAGGTTAGGCTCAAGGCTGGAAGTCAGCAGGCAGAGGCATCATAATGCTTCCCTCTGTATAGGGTCCTCTTCTCATCTCATCTCTAAATAGCAAATCCTGCACTTCTCACTACACTACTTTTCTTATCGGTACATGTTAGGTACAATATGAAGCTACCCTCAGCTATCCTCAGCAGCTGGGGACATTCTGCAGCAGGTTCTTGTCCATGAAGGGAGTCATTCTTTCCTTATCTCTGAAGAACAACTCTTGAACATCTCACTACACTTCATTTCAATTCGGTACAGGTTAGGTACCATCAAGGGTATTCATTCCCTTCTGAAGCACATGGGCAGATTCATCAGTATGAATTTGAGTAACCTTACTGTTAACGTATCTTGTTGGTACCTCAAGAAGTATCCATTATGGGGCTGTCTGAGAAGATGAATTAAGGGCAATTGTGCATTGTTGCCGCTCTGCTTACCATCAAAGAGTCATCGAGCAATCCTTTAAACCCATTTAGTATTAATTCTTTCGTCACTTAATATCCAATAATTAATGTCAAGCGTAGAAATGTGTCATCCTTGACCATTAATTACTTTCTTGATCTTTAGTACATAATTATTAATATGTGACTATCCCATAATCACAAATGCAAGCGTAGCAATTATTATTGTATCAAGGTGCATAGGGATATTAATAATCTCATCCGAGATGAGATGGATAAAAGTATCATTTTGATATTTCATAACTTCCAGTATGAATCGTGCATATTCGAAAAACTTACCTTCATAACCCCTCAGTTAAAAGGAACGTTTGATAATCTCACATAATACACATTCATCATCCAGAATCATGAATATTTCAAATAATTGAATTAATACTATATGATTTTGCTGATGATACAAACACAATCCATACAGCAAGTCAATATGGGTCAAGTCCAATACTCATGTACACCGTACACTCATATATCATGTGATTAAATAGATACCCCGTATCAATGATCTATGAAACATGATCGTACATTAATCCACATGCTAGTCCATATAGTCATCTAGTTGTTCCTTTGCTAATGACTTAAGACTATGGAATAATTTAGAGTTTTGATTAATTCATGGAGTTTCACAATTCGAGTCCTCAATCCAAATGATCCAGAATATATACAAACTCAACGAACAAAATTATATACATCTTTCAGTATACATGAAACTAACAAGTGCACCATCAACTGATTGGTACTCTAGATCACTAAACAACATATAATGACAAAAAATAGCTTGAATAAACTTTATAAAACCGTTAAAAATGGCCTCAAACAAAAAATAGCCTCGAATAATCATTTCAATTCTCAACCATTAAACACTATCACTTTTCTTCCCCCTTTTGAGACAAAACATCACTTTTTGAAGGGCTATGTAGAGTTAACGTGTTATGCCACTATTATGCTTCTAGCTGAATTTGAGAGCAATGCAAACTATGAGATCAGTCTATGATACCTCACTGAGCAGGATTTTAGGATCTCGAAGAATGGCTGTAGATCTGATGGTCCATCTCTATCTTGACTAGTAGGAGTTGAAGCAGGTGACCTTGGGAAAGAAAACAAATCCATTGTGATATACAAAAATGATGCTTTTCACTCGTAGGGAAGTAACTTACTGAAGGAACAAGCTAAAAGTAGGATGGCTGAAAGCAGCCTGACTATGACCAATAAGCTATTATGGATCGCATACTATATAAATAAAAGGAGACATTGGTCACGACTCACAAACATCTAGAACAAAAACAAACAAAAACAAACAAAAACATTATTTATAGAACCAAAAACGGAAATCAAGCAAAAGCATAATTTGTAGAACCCAAAATACCCTAAATCAAGGTAAAAGCTAATTTCTAGAACCAAAATGGAAACCCAAAGAAGCACCTTTCTAACGAAATAGATGAATTGTCTGGATTCAAATAAAGGACAAAGACATGTGAACTTGAAAAATTCTTTGGTCATGAACTCACGATTCACGATTCATATTAATTGTATGAACAAGAACAATTCTCTTCATCTTCAGTCTTCTTGTTCTCATAGACTCATACGCGCGCGGCTCTTAGATCTTAAGACTCTTCTCAATTCTCAGTGATCGTTTGCCCAACCCTATCATCTCTTGAGTTTTCTCAATTCTCAGTAAGTCGTGATCACGACTTACTAATATTTTTTTTTAATTATAAACGAGCGCGTTACCCGCCCATTTTAAAATGGACGGGCCAAGCCCGGATCCATTTTTTACGGGCAATGGTGGCCCGAGCCCGTTTGACCCGACCTATTTGCCTAACACTATGACAAATGATAGGGTATTATTAAGATCTAATTTGGAAACACTGACACAATCTCTCAAGTAAGAACAAGAAGAGGATTCTTCAACAAAAGCTAGTACCTTCAACTCATTAGGTTAGGTCCCATATGAACAATAACCAAAAATCAATTCTGAGAGTCTTAGAATTCCACAAACTCATAATTCAATTCTTATAATATATTCAAGTTCGTGAGATCTAGCCGATCCCTATGTTCAACTAGATTACAAACTCAGAGATTAATATATTCAATTCTTATAATCTCGTTAATAAATGAAGAAATCACAAACTAAGAGTTAATATATTATAATATGTTCAACATTATCTCTAGATAACTGGAACGATTCAGTAGTCGATCCCTATGTTCAGGTTCGTGAGAGTCTCCTACCCAAAGCAACAAGAAAAAACATAATATGATCAACAGAAGAACAAGAACTCAGAAGTTTCAGAGAATTAAAAATCATCAAAAAGAACAAGAACTTGAGAAGGCACATAGAAGAATTCTCAACGAGAATTGAAAATAACCTCAATAGAAGTCACCAAAACACGAACTCTAGAAGAACACAAACTCGATAAAAACAGCAAGTCGAGAAGAACACGAATGGGAGAGCCACTATTGTTTGACGACAATGTTAATTTTTTTGTTCTATTTCCTTGATTTTATTAGGGCAATAGGGGGTAGTTTAGGGATATTATTTTTACATATATTTCATTTATTCACAAAATTGCCATCAGAAATAGAAGAAAAAAAAAGTAGCATCCTACTTGTGAAAAAAATGAGATTTTATTGAAAAAAAAAAGAGAAATAAAATGAGAAGTGAAGTTTAAAAATACACTTTTTGAAATAATCTAAAAAAAAGTAGAAGTAGAACAAAAAATCAGATTTTTAAGAGGTACAAAATAGTTGTATTTGATTATTTGAGTTTCTTCATTTTAGTGTCACTGTTATGTTTGTCACCCACTGGCTCTATGTGCCCTTTGGGGTACTGGTATCTCCCATGTCGATCATTGTAATGCTAGTGATAAAGAGGAATGTTGTAGAATTCAGCGGGAATGTAGGAAGATGCATGATAAACCAATACCAATTATTCCCCACGGCAATGGTAATATTCCTAAAGCACATGTGTAAGCAACTCCAATTGCGCAATGGCTCCTCTATTTCCTAGATCACCGAGAATACTCCCATCTTCAATGTCATTGCTTGTTAGCATGCCATTGATTGATCAAATTCGAATCCACATGTTAAATGGGTCATAACCCTCAAACAACATTTTGTGCTCATGCAAGCACGTCAAACCTCATTACCTCCACCACCTAGACGTATTAATGTTATCTCATCAAATAGAAGTTAGAATATTGGAAACTTAAGTGTTCGATGCTCTACTCTGCTTACTGTTAGCAATAATCAGCGCAATCAGACGACAATCAAGGAAATCGGTTAGCAAAGATCAGAGAAGATCTTACATTTAGAAAAGATCCTATCTTTGGAAATATGTAGATTTGTGGTAATTTGTAATTAGCCATATACAGTGTAAATCTCACAATTATAAATACACAACAAATGTGAAGGTATAGATCATTGAAGATCATACCTGTTTGAGCATCTTCTCTCAAATTTCTCTATGTTTCATACGCTTTTACATTGTATCAGAGCTTCATTGGCTTACGCTCATTCTTCTCGGCTAGAGTTGCTGTTGATATGTAGGAGATCCTTCCTTGCTTGTGGTATGCAGTGACTTGTGTGTGTTGTCCTACTGAACAGTGACTACCATTTAGCTTTGAGTGGATTGCTTGTAGCCTGCTGCAATTTGCTCGAAATATTGTGCTAAATTGATTTGCCAAATTTACCTCCGACATTTCAATTCATGGCTGCCTCGCCATTCTCCGTGCCGAATCTTACACCCCTCATTATCTCCAAATTTGAAGGATCCAATAACTTGGCTTGGGCCTCCCAAATCGTTCCAATTCTCAGAAGCAATGATCTTATGAGCATTGTAAATGGTACTGAAATGCCACCTAAAGAATTTCTGCAAATTGACACCGGAGTCGAAGGTCTGTTGAAGCCGAATCCAAATTTCACATTCTGGTTTAGAAAAGACCAATACTGCCTTAGTTGGATCAACTCCACGCTCTTCATCTGGTGTTTCATCTCAAGAGCTCGTCTACAATTTGGGAATTTCTTGCCACTAAGTACGGCGGGAAATAAAAAAATTGAAGTATTTGACCTCCGTCGCCGCCTCCAAATGCTGTCTCAGGGATCCCAGATGTCTTCTAATTATCTGGATTCTTCTAAAGTCATTGTGGCAGAACTCAGAGCCAATGGATCTGAAATTTTAGACGATGATTTCATATACTACGTCGGCGACGGTCTTCAGTCTCAATTTTATTGCCAACATAAACCTACTGCGTGACGAGAGCTCCATGGAGTTTGACAAGTTTGAAAGAGCGCAGCTTTCCTATGCCTCCAAGTTACCATCCCCGACTGTAGAACCTCCAGCATTTTACGGACATCAATTGGGTTCTGGAGGAGGATGATAACCTTTTTGGAACGTACGAGGTGACAAAAATTCGTTTGGGATGAACCCACAATCTTGTCCAAGTCAGGTTAATTACGGAAATCATAATTTTTAAAATGATGGCAAATTCAAGCCGAACTTGAGTTACAAAAAATCAAGGCCCAAATCACGACTTAAGTTTCGAAATGTTGCACTAGGAAATATGGGCCGAGGTAGGGACCGCCAGTCCATGGGCTTGTCACAATCCAATCGGTCACCATTTTGTGTTGGTCCTGTTACCCAGGACAAATTGGAAAAGAATGATCAATATGAAAATCCTGTGAAGTGCCAGATCTGTGATCGATTATATCATACATCGCTTGATTGGTATCAACGCATGAACTTTGCCTATCAGAGTCGTCATCCTCCACCTCGTTTGGCTGCCATGGCTGCACAAACTAATCTGGATATTGATGACAACGTGTGGTTTGTTGACAGTGGGGTTAATCATCATATTTCTAACGATTCTGCTCCTCTTTTGCTGCAACAACCCTATTCTGGATTTGATTATGTGGTTGTTGGTAATGTTACAAGTTTGAATATTTTAAACACTGGCTCACTTACATTTAAATCCCCTACTCGCTCCTTGACCATGTCCCGTGTACTTCATTGTCCTAATGCTTTTGCTAACTTGCTTTCAGCTTACCAATTTTGTGTTGAGAATCAATGTTATTTTATTCTCACCGACTTTGGTTATTTTACTAAGGACAATAAGACGAGATAGACACTACTGAAGAAACCCAGCGAAGGAGGCATGTACCTGATCCGGCTTGAAACCAGTTCTCCAGACATTAAACATGCCTTAGTCATGAATGTTGGTACTCGACCCACTTTCTCTGTTTGACACTCTCGATTAGGACATTCGTCGCTTATTACTATTCATTAAGTTATTATTCAGTCTAATTTACAATGTTCAAACAGTCATAACTTAACCTCTGTATGTGAACCTTGCCAGCTTGGCAAGGGTAAACAACTACCTTTTGAGTCATTGAGTCAATCTTTAGAACTTGTTCATTCTAATGTATGGTCGACTTCTGTCTTTTCAAATAAATGATTTCATTATTAAGTAATTTTCATTGATGATTTTACCAGATTTACGTGGTTATATCCTCTAAAAGCAAAACCGGATGTGTTTGCAACCTTTATTACATTTCGTGCTTTAGTTGAAAAAACAATTTTCTCAAAAAATTAAGTCTTTTCAAACTGGCGGGGGGCGGGAAGTATTGCTCAAATCATTTTAAATCATTTGTTAACAAAGTTAGCATTTTTCAACGTATTTCATGCCCTCATACTCAACACAATGGCCTGACAGAACGAAAACATCACCACATTGTAGGCATGGGATTGACCTTATTGGCTCAGTATCATCTATATATCCAGTATTGGGTTGAGGCATGTTCCATTGTAGTTATTTTTTTTTTGTTTATCATTAATCATATCAGTCCATTTGAAAAATTATTTCAAACAAAACATGACTATTCCACATTTAGATCATTTGGGTATGCTTGCTATCACTTGCTTCGTCCCTATAATTCTCACAAACTTATGCTTCGAAGATCCAAGTGCGTTTTTATGGGGTAAAGTTCTCAACACTCACGGTACAAGTGTTTTGATCTTTCATCTCGGACCACTTACATCTCCAGGCATATCATCTTTGATGAGACTATATTCCCAGCTGGCCCGGTACATTCCTCTAGATCTGGCCCCTCATCCGTGTCTGCCTTTGGTTCAGGTACTATTTCTTACATCACTAGCCCATTGCTACCAACATTTCTTGGACCCTCTAAAATTTCATGTACTCTAGAGCCTCCTTTGCTAGAACCAATATCACCCTTGCCTGAACCATCACCCGTTTCATACCAGATGCCTCTATCTTCCAATTTTCATGTGCAGTCATCATCCACATATAGTGGCGAGCTTCTACACCAACCTCCTACCTCCTCCACCTTGTCCCTGGAACCAGTACCCTTTCCAAATATTGGTGATTTGACTACTCTAGGACAAGACCTTCCCATTTTTCCTCCAGTTCCCACCATTGTCACCAGGTCCAAGATAGGCTCTTCTAGACCCAAGCAGTTTTTCGATTATCATCTCTATTCTGCCACCCGTCATCCTCTTTGAGCTCTTATAAGTGCTCAAGTACCCCGAGAACCTACTACTTACTTGCAGGATGCATCTACCCAAAATGGCAAAATGCTATGAACGAGAAGTTTGAAGCATTGGTCACTAATAACACTTGAACCTTGTGTCCTCGTCCACCTAAGTAACATGTCATTCGGTGCCAATGTGTAAACAAAATTAAGCAGAAATATGATGGGTCCATTGATTAATATAAGGCTCGCTGAGTTGCTCATGGTTTTGAGCAGGAGTATGGACTTGACTTTACTGAGACATTTAACCATGTTGTAAAGATGACCAGTGTCGTTTATTTCTTATCATTGTAGTACACTTTGACTGGTACATCCGACAACTGGATGCATCCAATGCATTTTTGAATGGACATCTTGAAGAACTCGTGTATATGGAGCAGCCACCTGGCTTTGTCTCACTTCAGCATCCTGAGTATGTCTGTTCGCTCCACAAGGCTCTATACAGCCTAAAGTAGGCCCCCCAAGCATGGTATGTTTGGTTGTCTCATGGATCTTGGCTTCATATGTTCTGCCAATGACTCTTCCATGTTTACATATCATTCAATGGCACTCAGCTCTACCTATTGATTTATGTTGATGATATTCTGGTAACTGGTTTTTCTGTCAGTGCTATTGCTACACTTGTTGATGGACTTGAGGACTCATTTCAACTTCGTGACCTAGGAGTACTTCCTGGGTCTAGAAGCTGTCAGAGATACTTCTTGTCTTCACATTCGTCAGAGTAAGTACATAGTTGAATTTTTGGGTCAGACAAAGATGCTCGGTACGAAGCCTCTTTTGCCCCCTTCCACGTCAGGATATCCATCCCATATTGCAAATGCTTCTCCTCTAGCACCAACTGAGGCCACCTTATATCGACAGACAGTTGGCACTCTTCAGTACTATACTCTATCACGACCTAATATTGCCTTTTCTATCAACCAATTATGTCAACATATGCACAGTCCATCTGCAACTGACTAAGGTACCGCTAAACGGGTTCTTTCTATGCTACTTGAAAGGGAATCCCAATCTGGGTCTTTGGTTCACTCATGGCAACCTTCAACTTTAGGCTTTTTGTGACTCGAATTGGGCTGGTGACCCATTTGATCGTCAATCCACCACTGGCTAAGGTATATTTATTGGCTCATGTCTCATCTCGTGGTCTGTCAAGAAACAAACAATAGTCTCTCGTTCTAGCATGAAAGTTGAGTACCAAGCCATGTCTATATCCACCGCAGAACTGTACTGGATCAGAATTATTTTTCGTGACCACTGTCCAGTTCTCTGTTGTAATAACCTTGGTGCTCTTGCATTAGTCTCAAATCTAGTATTTCATGCTAGGACAAAACACATTAAGATTGATTATCATTTCATTTGGAAAAAAGTACTCAATAAAGATATTGCCATTCGTCACCTCATCACTTATGATCAGCAAGCTGATATCTTTACCAAGAGTCTCGGTACTACTCATTTTTACTTTCTTCAGACCAAGCTCATACTGGTGAAGAGAAGAGATTGATGAGACCTGTGAGCATTGCATCAGATCGTCTCGTTTGGGAGGTCACTCACTCTTCCTCGTTTGTTGGAGAGGGAAACCGAGCTCGGATACATCAAGGATATCAGCAGCAAAGTAACGAAGGCATGCACCAGACCCTTGACGGAGTTACAAGGATCATACTGCCGCAGGAAGAGAGTTCCGTCCAATTATAAGGCAAGATTCTTCCAGCTAAGGAAGGAATTGCAAGGGTACTGGTAGGGATGACCAATTGGGAAAATGGGATTTGGGAATCTCGAAATTCCAAACTCCAAAATATTTTGGGACTTTTGGGTTCTGGGACGGGACTGGTATTGGGGGGGGGGGGG
>JAOWBN010025898.1:0-22105 GCA_028565015.1 Pinguicula moranensis
AGTTCTCTAGTGCAAGTCATAGAGTGCTGACAAACAACATCCGTTCAAGAGTTTCAGTGGCATGCTTTCTTAGAGGTAACCCGGAAAAATCTAAAGATGTATATAGCCCGATCCAAGAGCTCTTTTCCGAAGATGATCCGCCAAAATACAGGGCCACTACAATCAAGGAGTATATTTCATATTTCAACACCAAAGGATTGGATGAAACTGCTGCTTTACCACATTTCAGGATTTGAGATTATCAAAACGATTTAGTTTACATATCAATGCTTTTCCCCTTTGCAATAGAAAAATGTGATATTTTCCTGAGTTATTAACTCAATAAAGAAAAACTTATGGCCACGAAGAGAAATATTAAGAGTTCAATAAGGCCAAATCTTCAATCTCCATTATATCCTAAATCCCCGGATAGCTGATTCCTTTTCGCTCCTGCTCCAATAGTAAATCGTATAATCTTTGCTTGTTGTCGGACGATACTTTGCTGGATTTTCTTCCGTTACAAGCTCTTTGATCGATCCATAAAACCTTGAGTTGTCATACTCCTCGAGAAAAAACATCCTCCCGCGTGAGTCGTCATACTCCCCGGGGGCATTCCATTCAACACTCATGGGGATTCGAAAAAAGAGAGAAGCCTTTTACACAAGAAACCATCACCTCGAAAAAAAAATCCTCCTGTGGTGTGTCATCATACTCCATGGAGGGCACCCCATTCAATACTCGGGGTGGGCGGTGGGGGTAGAAGCCTTAGATGAGTAATCATCATACTACTTGGGGAAAAAAAAAGGTCATTCCTTCGTGAGTTACATCCCATTCAACACAGGTGCTGAAAAAAGGAAAAAAAGGTCCTTATATGGGGAGACATCCTACTCCTCGTGGGGAAGGAAATGAAAAGATCTTCTCACAGTGAGTCGTCATACTTCTCATGGAGGCATCCCATTAAACACTCGTGGGAAGAAAGAAAAAACAAAAACAATTCTTGCACAGGGAACCCTGGTACTCCCTGTTCAATACATGTGGGAAAAGATTAGAAAAGAAAAAACGACACTCAAGGGGATCGCACACCCCTCACAAAGGAGCATATCATACCCCTTTTGAGTTACCTTAGGGGCTCAAGAAGGCTACATCTAAAGATCCATGTTCCCCAAGAAGAACGACGACACCCTGTTCGAGATGTCTCATGAAAAAACATGATGGATGCTTCGCATAGGGCTATGCAATCGGGTTTCGGGTTTAGGATTTAGGGTCCATTCAAGATGTCCATTGCAAATTGAGGTAGAAGAGTCATCATTGACAATTCTTGTAACTTTGTGCTAATAATGAATTAGAGCAAAATGACTCTATTAAATTTCAGTGCTTCTATTTAGTAAATTTGCTGGAACTCAATACCTAAAATGACGCAATGTATATTGGATTGCAATAAAAATGGCCTCTTTGTAAAATTACAAGAGTAAGGCTGCGTACTTCTCACCCCCCAGATCCAACCTTAGTTGGGAATATATTGGGTACGTTGTGTAATCGGGTTTTGGGCTCGGGTATACTTGAGTCTTGGGCTCGACCTATTTTCTAAATGGGATTGGTTTCCCAATTTTGTTCCTGACATGAGGCCCAAGGTCCCAAAAGTATTTGGGACCTCAAGCCTCGGGTCGGGCCTCGGGTTTACCAGGTGTCCCATTTTGTACATATTTTTAGTTAGATGAAAGTTAATTTTTTTTTTGCCTGGTAGAATTCTCAATTTGGATTATGTCCCCTATAAATTATAATTTGCAATCATTCAACCAGTAACATCAACTTTTACATAGATGATTGAAGAATTGCAACCAAAATCTATTTGTGTTCAACTAGCAACATTCCACTTTCATCTAAAAAATATAGGCATTTCAACCAAGAACAAGCATGGAATACAGATAAGAGAATGAATTATATGTATAGAAGACATGTCCTTAGATGAACATTAAGCTAATAGACAAATAACAATTGGATAAAGAACCTAAGATTCACAAATCACATTTTTTTTATAATTTATCCTTAAAATTGTATCATTTGACAAAAAAGATCAATAAAAAATGTAGCTGTATCAAGATTCAAACATCTGCAATTCCAAATTTCCAATGCTACTTCCTAATTTTTGTCCAGAATCGACTTGGCGTGTGATAATAAGTAAAAATCCTTACATGAAGCTTAATGCAAAATTAGATTAGAACTAAAACGTTCGATATAAATAAAGAGTCCAACAAAAATCATAACCAAAAACACTGTTATACCTTCAGGCATCAAAGGGTTATACTTCCGTTTCTTAAAGAAACTTTCTTTCCAAAATGAGGAGAACCAATCAAGCAGTGGATTCAGATTCAAAATCTGAAAAAATTAGGCGCGATTAGTTGGGATTTACTCTTCAAAATGAAATGTTTGAAACAATGGAAAGGAATGTCGAATACCTTAAATCAAGTAGAAGGATGATGGAAGACGGCGCCCGGACGGGACGAGCGACTTTCACGATTCTTGAAGACAGAAGATTATAATTGAGATATGGGAAGACTGACAAACGAGGTCACAAGGGGAGGGTTTCTTTTCATTTCTTTTTTCTTTCTCGAAGGCAGAAGACTGACAGTGAGGTAAAATCGACAATCGTGATTCTTTTTTCTTTCATTTTTTTTTATTTTTTTTTATTTTTTTTAAATTAAAGATCAGGTATCGGGTTGTCTCGTATACATACGGGGACAAACTTGTTCCCAACTCATTTTCAGTTTGGAGTTGAAGTTTCAGTCTTGAACCCAACCCGAAATCCCATAGTTCCATCAGGAATTAGGACTCGGGCCTTGACGCAGTCAGGCCTCAGGCTGTCCCGAGACTAGGCAACCATTTGCTCACCCCTAGCTTCACGCTCCTATAAAGGAATGGCGACACCTCATTAGAGACGTCTTATGGAAGCAATGATGGATGCTTAAAGCTCCCAATATATAACAATAGCATCCCTTGATGGGAATCCCATGAGTTTCAAATGTTAACAAGAGTGTCGAGGTCGGCACAATATATCATTACGCTATTTCTTTTGATTTAATTTATGGCAAGACAAAACAAGAAACCAGTTGCGAGGAAACATGAAAGTGCACATACAACAGAGTCTGGCAGGGAACATTTACGACAAAAATCTTGACCATCCCTCTACCTACAACACCAACTATATCTATAAGAGTACGCACTCACAAAAACAAATAGGTCGTTTGTGACTTGTTCCTCTATCAATCTTGGCGGACAAAGTGGCAAAGCCCGTGCATAAGGTAACGAAACTCGTCATGCCCGCCCCTTTTTTCACTTTGTTTCAACTCTCTATCAAAGAACTTAAGGTATATCTTCTTTATTGAGGGCTTAGCTTGGTCAAACACTACCAAACAATGAGAAATCCCTTAAGATACAAACCGCTCGAGCAACTCCTCGTACTCCATCACGAGCTGCAACGAGTGGTAGTGGCAACTGTGTAGACTCTCCATAGCCCAGCATGGCATAAATGAGGAAGATCATCTTAAAAAAAAGCAGCATGGAAACTTTCCTTATCCAGAATGAAAAAAGCGAAGCATGATTAATTGAAGTCGGGCAAAGCAACACAAATCTATACACGAGTAAAACAGAAAGAAAAAAAACATTAGGATAACAATAACAAGTTCCTGAGACGAGAGGAGATAGAAACAATGAGTTTGACAAAAGAGCCAAGGAAATCACATGTTCTACAAAGGAATTCTGCTGACCCAACCCTCTATTTTCTGCAGATAAGGCACGTGGATCGAGCTAGGAATGATCTCGTAAGGACTAGGTGGATAATCTTCAAAATTCACGTCCTTGTAAAGTTCAAGAAGTTTGGAGTTGTATGTCGTATGGTTCTTACCTAGTTGACAACAAAGAATGTGCCATGCCTTCCCATTGGTGTTCTTGACAAACTTCTAGAAAATATCCTCGCAGACCTATCCCATAAAGCACTCCTCCTTGATATCTCTATGGAGCCTCGACTCTTTCATCTCCAACTCTCTCCTCTTCAACTGAACTTGAGTTTCCAATTGATCCTTCTCTAGCCGGATCCTGCCAACTGGTCTTGAGGTTCCTTTTGCTCCTCTTGGGTCTCCAATTGTAGTTCTTTTCCAAGATCGTATCATTCTCCATTCTTTGGAAAATATTTGACCTCGAATCTTGATATTGTGTTTGATTTTCTCCAAGAAATCATAAGGACCATTCACATAAGAATTACTCAAAATAGAATAGGAAACCATTGCAAAACTAAAAAGTGGTTCATCTTCAAAATTATTTTTTTCCAAGTATAAACCGGGAATCGTACTAGCAATGGCCACTGGTGCAACATCTAGGTCAGATGTCCCAAGAAAGGTTCCCGTCCAATCCCATTGTGATGGCACTACATCGCGGGTCATAAATTAAAGAAGTTTATTTGATTTGGGTGGCCCCACTCAGTAAAGAGAACTTTCACCTTCTCCCTTGTTTTCCTCACGTGAAGATTCAGGTATAGGAGTTACAATGATGTCGGCACGAGGAATCAAATATTCTTTTACTTTCTTAACAAGAAATGAAATCTCAAGTGATACAACTTCTTCTATACTTGAATAGGCCAATTTGGTTTTCATAATCTGATTTTTCT
The DNA here is from genome assembly GCA_028565015.1 of Pinguicula moranensis. Taxonomy (NCBI): domain Eukaryota; kingdom Viridiplantae; phylum Streptophyta; class Magnoliopsida; order Lamiales; family Lentibulariaceae; genus Pinguicula; species Pinguicula moranensis. The sequence continues at coordinate 4,640 of JAOWBN010025898.1, forward strand.
CATTTGAATATGCCAAATTCGCCGCCAAAGACTAATTTTCAGCAAGCTTCCATTGGTCGTGGCTAGGCTAAGGGCGCTCGAATCGCTTTTCTCAATCTCTTCCTCACTGTATACATCTCCCCCATCAGTTACCTTCATAACATGGTTATTTGGATACGAGGTGTCCATATGTCCAAACTCTTGGCACTTACAGCATCTGATCTTCGAACTAGAACCTCTGGTGGGGGATTGAGCTTATAGGATGAGGGTGACTCCTCCGTAACATTCTAAAAATTCTTTTGAGGTTGGTTAGGGTTCGAATTTTAAAATTTTACCTTATGAGCAAATTCTGAAGGATCCTTTCTAAACCATCAGCTCACTCCTACTTTCGCAGAAACAACGGATTTTGCACAGTTAGCAGTTAATTCCCAGAACTGCCGCTCAATCGTTTCTGCATAGGATATTAATTTCTCAATACTGTGACAGTGAGGGTGTACATCTCCACTTGGTGATGAATATTCTAATTTAGTCCATACATGAACCTTTTCTTGGTTTCTTGTTCGCTTTCCTTCAACTCGACTTATATAGTAACTCTTCCAATCCTCGAAGGATGAAGGAAGAGTCGTAGGTATTCATCCCTAAGTGGGAATGAAGATAACACCCCAGTTCTCTGGAGTGGATTAATTGAAACAGGCTTTAAAAAAACAAAAGAACACACAAAGGTTAATCTTTAGGGGCAATATTTAGCACAAACTAATAAAAGCCACAAGATTGGTATACATGTTTGTAGCCACCTAAATGGTGCTATCCTGAAAGTTTGAAAGAAAGAGACAATAAAAAGGTGAAGCAGAAAGCGAAGCCTCTCTTGCAATTGAGCTTTACAAACGGTAAAACACCCAGGATGAGGGTGGAGGTTTTCATCCTCAAGAGATGGCACAATTAGTGTATAGTCATCCAGGATGTGAAATCTTTCCCTACCTTCATCAAGGACCTTCTTGGTGATTTTTGAAGTAACTCCTTCAAAGGGCAAGGTTTCTAGCAAATAATCCCTAGAGGAAGATCTAAGGCTACCCAAGGAAGAAGAAGTGTCCAAGGGCAAACCAGACGGAAAATTACCCCACCCATCGGTTTGTTACCCTAACCAGTAACCGGCGACTACATGTCTACTTGTGGATGCTATTCCAAAACTCTTTGATTTTCTTGGCTTACCCATACTTCCCAGACAACTATCTGACTGTGACTAACAAATGCGGAAAAAAATAAAAAAAATTGATAACAATTGGATGCACCATAAGAAAAAGACATTGAACAACGTCAGAGGAAGTAGCCGACAAGAGGACAAACAACAAAGGGCACTCAACTATCGCATGGAGTCAAAAAGCAGGAAGCGATTAGTAAAGTTCAAGGGCTATAAATATATAACCCTTAAATTGGGGATTCATAATTTTGGAGGCAAAACGAGTGATAAAAGGCCCATCAGATAAAGCCCATTTACAAAAAGGCCCACAGACCCAAAGTCGTTCGAGAAAAATATAGATCGATGGACCTCGGTGTTCCGTCTTAGGCCTGCTTTATTAGAAACTGAGGAAAAACACCTCGAATATACGTATAACCTTTTTCGTGGATCAACACCTGAGGTTCCTTTAAGGTTGACCACATGCATTCCCCATAAAAGCCAGTTATTGCTCCCCGACAAGGCTTATCCGTCTCAAGCCACCAACCAAGGAGACAAGGAATAACGGACACTACTCGATAAAGAGATAACATGTAATGGTCACTACCCACAGTGAGCTATACGATTATCTATCACATCATCAAAAAAATACGATTATATCCTATGTAACCACTATAAATAAGCTTGGTCATTCAGTGTAAATGGGGAGCGATTATCAAATATTGAAGTTGGGGTATACTAGCTCTTTGTATTCCTTGGGCACCGCCCGCTTATATGAACCTATTCAACTTGTGACTAAACCCAATACCAAAGATTAATAGTTCAAAAGTTAACATCAAAAAACATTGACAAACTTGTCGAGCACATGATCCGTTCTCTATAAGAAGGTTGTAACCAAGCCTACGTGTTTGATAAAAGAAGTTCGCCACTTCAAGGAACCCTATTGAAAACTTGTTTCAATCAAGTTTGAAGAAGAACTTGTAAAATTCTTAAGCAAGAAAAGATAAGTCAAAAAGAGTTTCATAAAAGTTTGAAGAAGAAACTATGTCTCACAATTCAAATGATAACTAAAACAAAACTACTTATAAATCTTGACCAAGGCCCCTTTTATAGGCTCCATGGTTCATGTCCCTTACTCGACTAGGTACATGACTAACATTAAATGCACAGTTTGACCAAGCCTCTTGGTTGGTAGATTCGACCCTCTTGTGCAAATTCTTTGCCTTAGAATGGTTAATATTACAACCTTCCAACTCCATGCCCTTTAGACTCTTGATCCTTCATTTAAGTCCCTTTGACCGTGACATGCATGTAGATGTATCAAAGGGACGTGAATTCATGCATGTGGCCAAGTTTGTACATTAAGTGGGCTCGGTTGCCTCATGCATTTGTACTGTTCATTCCTTTATCATTTGAAGCCCAAATTTGTTGTATTAATCCAATAAGTTTATCCTTCAATTGTTTAGCCCGTGACCTAGTGATGGGGTCGTTCAGCAAATGCGATGGATCTTGTCTTGCCTTGAACTCTTGTGGTGTGTTTTCCTTTTTCTCCTCTTTCTTGCTCGCCTCGTGAGGAACTCTCGTGCTTGCCTTGGCTACTTGAGGTGCAACATGATCTGCATCACGCACACTCACTCATGGAAAACAAAATTGTTGTGTTCCCTTCCCCTCCTAGAATTGTATGGTGTGAATTGAAGGATTGAGACATGAGTTTTACCCCGTATTATTCATTGCTTTGATCAGATATCTAAGAACAAGTTTAGCCGCCTCCTAGTGTGAGGAATATAGTTGATGAATGTGTTGACATAACGACTTCACAGTAAATGATATACTAGGACAACAAGGTACAATATTGCAATGCACCAATCGTTTGACGATAAAGAGTTGCCTTAACTTCCCTCAGGGCATCTCTAGTGGTATCCTTAGCGTGTGAATCAATATACGATGGTGAAGCGATAGGCTTGGCACCAAGCATTCGAGATTTCTCCAATAGATCAACGATGTATTTACTTTGCAGGAGTTGAAGACCAGAGGAATTCCTGGACACTTGAATACCTAAGAAAGAACCCAAATCACCAATATTGTGTATCTTAAACTAACATCTTAGATAAAAAAAAAAAAATGAACTCTCTGTTAAGTGATCAATGTGTACTAGTGACAAGAATATTATCTACATAATTGTGTGTGTATATATATATATATATGAACTTCTGAAGAATGATATACGAAAGAACACATAAATCCAAATTCAATCACTTGTTGAGAGATACGTAGATACCATGTTGTGGGAGCTTGCTTCAGACCGTATTGAGTCTTGTGCATCTTACAGACATTGTCAAGATGGTCAAGAGATACAAAGCCTCCATCTTGTTCCATATACACAGCTTAACATAACACTCCATTGAGAAACACATTTGAGATATCCCACTGTAGAATTGTCCAATTAAACTGCACAGCCAGACAAAGTAATACAAGAATAGTAGCAATTCTAATAATTGGAATAAATATTTCATTAAAATCAATTCCATAGATTTGCTCAAATCCCCATGATACTAGTATGGCCTTATATCGTTCAATAGAACCATCCAATCTTTGCTTAACTTTGTACATCAATTTGTTGCAAATCACAATAGTTTTAATGGGCAAGGACAAAAAGACCAAGTTGAGTTAGTAGTAATGCATCATACTCTTCCTGCATAGCGGCACGCCACTCAGGAAAGAAGTTGGCCTGTAGATAATGACTAGGTTTTCTTGGGACCTGAATACAGAAAACATTTGAAGTGGATTATTTTGTAGCAAAGCAAAGCTGAACATCAGGGAAGGGGTGAGGCTTTGATGAACTTGTCTGAGATCTTGTAATTGATCGAGAAACAATATGAGTTTTTTTTATGAATGGAAGGTTGATGAATCCAAGAAAATATGTGAGGGGTGCCATTTTCCAATTCCTTGGTTTACACCATACGACTTTATGGAATTTTCTTGCTTTTACTTTGATTTAGTGCGACGCTCGAGTTCCTTTTGCCATTTCATTTTCCTCATGTGTCCCTTCCTCTACCACCTTCACGTTTAAGCCTTCAGGTATGTTTTGGCACACACGATTTCTCTATTTAAACTTTTTCATATTTTCTAACCTTAGTATTGTAGTTATGGCAGTATAATGGAATCCGTTAGCTCACTGGATGTAATCAACCAGTGCCATCATTTTGTATAATGAGTGGCGGATTTGAACTTGCTATCACCACCTCCCACCAACGATGGTGGTGGTAACGGTGGTAGAATTCCATCACCACCGCCACCCATTAGACATTCCTACCCATGGTTGTTGAGGCTGTGACTCCTAGCACGAGTGTCTCCTACAGCTCCCCTCTTGCTCCGCTGGTGGATTCATGTGATAATTGATATGAATCTTACTGAACTTGTGAAAAAATGCACCCCCTTTCGTGATTCAAAAGTTTCAATCGTAGACAAATTTGTTGTTCTTTAAGCTTGAAGGATAACCTGTAATCAATCAAGTAAAGTCACTTTAAACAAACCAAGAACACCACACCTTGGACCACCTGAAGGTAACAAAGTACCAACCAAGAATCAGGAATAAGTTCTTTAAGTGATGCCAATTGTGTCAAAAGAGAAAAGATAAATAAAAGTTTTTAGAAAATCAAAAAGAATAAGGAATCTCACAAAAATTCAATGTGTAAAAGTTGTCCCTAATGCAAAAGTTGCCACCCTCTATTTAAATGAGAGGGATCCGTTTTATTGTCCAACTAAAACTCTAAAACTTGAATATAAAGACAAGAAAATAAATAACCTAGAAAGAAATAACCTAATCTAGTTAAGGATGGATTCTTTCTTAATTATATTAAGGAAGTTTCCTTATCTATAAGATTTTTGTCTTCCTTCATCCCTTAAGTGTGTTCACAAATGTCTCCTTAGAAGTTGGAACTCCTTTATGCGTGAGGACTTGGGTCTTGTGGGCTTCATTTATGCAGGCTTCTTCATGGGCTTGGACCTAGACCACGTTAATGGGCCAATTATTCTCAATTGGGCCGTGGGTCCAAATGTCATTTCTTTATCCCACATCTTATTGATCCTTCCATTTACGGCCTCTTTAAACTTCTTAGCTCTCATCCTTGTGATTGTCCCATTAGGCAATGTTAATAAATATTTCCTCTCAACTTTATTCATGCCTTCCCTTGGTCCATCCTCACAAGCAATGAGCGTCTTTCGTGGCTGAGGTGCAGCTTGTGTTGCATCAACAATGCTCTTAATTGCTTGTCTTACCTTAACAAGGCAACGACAACACCATGTCTTGCAGCACCTTATACAAAGGTCGTCTCTGCTAAACATCCCCGTAGCACAAAGGAGAAGAAGAGGAAAGAGTCAAAGAAAACATGCTACCCCAGGGGTCGGGCGTTGAAAGTACCTTTTCACCTCCCGCACATAAAGGAGTTACCAGTCGAGCAAGAGAGGTGGCAAACAAGGAGTCACGTTGCTAGTGGAGTTGGGTTCGTCAGTCAGAGAAAGCTACTGTGAGGGTGAACCTTGATTGTTACGCCAAAACCCACATTGATCGGGTTAACACAGGCGTGCTCGAAGTAAAACCAGGGATGCTAATTTATTCTTACAAAAATTATATTTATTATCCCAACAGAAATGATAGAAACAAAGCAAATTGGCAAAGGCATTTGTAGTAGGGGTGGGCATTTGGTTTTGTTATCCAAAACCGAATCTGGATCATTTTTTTAACCAAACTATTTTATTTTTTTATTTAGATAATCGAATTTGAAAAAATAGTTAAAAATTAAATTTCAGTTTTGTATTTTGAAATTGATATGCGGATCAGATTTTATGTATCTGACTTATGTATATTATAAAAAACTAAAATTGTGTCTACGGCTTTTCTTTTTCACCATTACGACATTTTAAAAAAATGCCCAAATCCCAAGCCCAAAGACGCAAACCTAGAGGTGGTCAATCAAGACTACCAAGTCGTTTCGAAGACCGAATTATCGAACCTATTTGGTATCGGTTCGATATTTTACCGAGAAATTGATCTGATTTTTTTTTGTTTAATTTATTCAAAAAATGACAATATTCCGTCTGTAATTTTGGATATCATTAATAAAATAAATATATATATATATATATATTGTTTAAAGTGCACATTGATAACAACGTTAATAATGTCCAACAAAAAATCCAAGTTCAACCTTCACAATAAAGATGAAAACAATGATAGTAGATAACAATTAAAAATGTCCAACTTCAACCAAAAATAAGTTCAAAATTATGAATCCATATAACAAATCCAAAAATTGTTCAAAGATTTAGAAAGTTTCAAGTTTCAACTTGAAGAAGTATGATCTTTATCCCGGATAGGTAGGTTGTCAATCTCCTCAACCATGTTTTGTGGATTCATATCTATACATAAATAAAATAGCATATGAATATAAAGTATAAATAATTGAGCACGATAAGACATAAATAAATTTAAGATAAAATAATTATCATAATGAAAGAATATTTCAGTGTTTTCTTTCAACCAACTTATGGGCACAAATTAGACCCTCAGCCATGTTGCAACTTCTAAAGACGCTATAAACCCATAAACATGTGCTGAAAAACAATTACGAAGGCACTATTGTGATTGGAATGACTAGAACATCTCGTATCATTTTAGTAAGTACGGAATACTTGGCTACACTTTCTACCATTCTAAAATGGTGTATGAAGCTGTGGGGGGCTAGAGTCCTTCACTAAGGTATTTGTCCAACTCAGTTTGTTTGTTGAATTGCATATTTCGGTTCAAAATTATCCATGCATCAGACTCTAGATCATCTGCTGAACTACTTGCTGCCACATGTTGGCCGATAGAAGATCCACCATATAAGGAATTGTACTCAACAAAAAAATCTTCAGCCGTTTTCCTAGTCAACGCAATGGCTTAGGTACTGTCACTATCGCTCATAATCTTGGGCAACCTAAACGCGAACCAGGTAATCTTACACTTTTGTTCAAGAACAATTGCGATGAATGAAAACATGTTCATGTTCAAAATAAGTAACAGTAACTGTAGTAAGTACCTATGCATACGGAAAATTAATAATAACAATTAATAATGTAAGAACAATAACTATTTAGCCTAGGCGTCGAGTCATCTTCAGTCAATTCTTCCCAATATTTGGTATAGTTTTTGTACATTCTCGTTGTCATCCCACTAAATAACTCATCAAGGCTCTTCCTTAAGGTATCTAACTCCCTTTCCAGATTGTTCAAGTCCTTGAAAAAGAGGTGTGCAGCGTAGGTCTTGGAGTGGAGAACGTCAATGTCGCTTCGTAAAACAATTTCAAGAAACTGATAAATGTTTTGATACGATCCCAATCAAACTTTGTAGGTACCCCAACCCTGTTTCGCCTCCTATACGTTCTGTCAGATACCCTACTAAGCTTATCCACATATTACAACACGGTATAGTTCGAATTCTACCTAGTGCATATATCGAGATGCAGAAAACCCATTCCTGTCAAGTCCTTGGCTTCTACATACTTCTTGAATGTATCTTCTGGCTGAGGGAAAGATTTGACATATTTGACCATCATCCTCATTCTCCTGTGGAGGTCTCTACTAAACAATTTATGCAGTCTACAGGGAGGGACAAGGATAACTCAGTACAAAACCATCAAGATGACTTTCCCCCTCTGCCAAAGACTCTAGAGATGAACAGGAACATTTCTTCTCCTAGCAAAGAAAGAAGGAAACTTGGCTTTAGAGAGAAAGGGCCTTGCACAAGAAGCTAGACCAGGAAAGAAATGAGTATGGTACACCAAAACGAACTAGCAACGTTGGATAGCTTGTTGGAACAGCTAAGGGAAAAACAATCACATAATCCCAAGCCTATTAGGTCTGATCCTGCTTATACTGTTACAGAACTGCCTCCACCAGTAAGCAGTGAGCTTGATCCCATCATAGAAATGGGGCACAAAATGGGAATAAAATATGGGAAATCAACTGCTATCTCCAGATTTATGTTAGTTGGCATGAATAGCTCAGCCAATGTGTCCAGCTCAAAGAGAAGAAGAAGGGTAGGAAAGGTCAAAGAAATTAATGAAGTGGATGACTTATAATGTAAGAGAGTTGGGGGGAGTGGTAGGAAGAAACGAGTAAAGGAGCTGATATACAACCATAGGTTAGACTTCATAAGCTTGCAGGAAACAAAACTGGATAATATAGAAAGGAGGCTCTGCCAAAAGCTTTGGTATGATGAACATTTTGACTGGGCTTATACTAGCTCCGTAGGAAAATCAGGTGGGTTGTTATGCATGTGGAATAATCCAAAGTTTCGGAGGATAGGTATGTTCTTTGGTGAGGGGTTTCTTGGCATCACAGGTTTCTGGAATCATGAGGAAGTCATATGCAATATGGTGAATGTCTATGGCCCATCTAATCTACAACTGAAGATGGGACAATGGCTGGAACCAGAGAGTGCCTTCAAAGATAACATGGAGGAAAGATGGTGTATTATGGGAGACTTTAATGCAGTGTTGAAGCAGGAGGAAAGAAAAGAGATATCTAGGAACTATTATGCAGTAGAGATGCCTGGTTTCCAAGACTTTGTTAGGCGACTTAATCTGCATGACCTTCTTATGATCAAGACAAGATATACATGGTCTCTGAGCTCCCTTAAGTGCATGAGTCGCCTGGATCAATTCTTGCTGAATGAAAAATGGTATAATGCATCTACAGAATGGATCCAGATTGGTATGGATAAGGATGATTCGGACCACATCCCAGTGGGCTTATTTACATCTATCGGGAACTAGGGACCTAAACCCCTAAGAGTATTAGACCATTATTTGGAAGATGAAGGATATATCAAACTGGTGGAGGAAACCTGGAACACACCTTGCAACATGAAGTATGCTAGCCAAAAAATCAAGGATAAGATCAAGGCCATACGGATAGCCATAAAAAAAATTGGAATGCAGAGGCCCCTAGAGATCTGACTCACAAAAGAAATTGGAATGCAGGAGCTGAATCTACTAGAACTGGAAGCTGAGGAGTATACTAATATACCTCCTGATCTGGAATATAAAGCAACAACTCTAAAATCCCAAATAGATCAAACAACATGGGCATTAGATAGTGTATTATATCATAAAGCACGGATTAAATTGTTGCAAAAAGTGGATGCCAACACTGCATTTTATCACGGCTAGCTAAACAAACATAGACACATGGGAGCTATAAATGGTATATGGGAGAATCAGTAATGGATTGATGATGTACAGGGGATCAAGAACTGCATTAAGAATCACTTTGAGAAGAGATACCAAGAGTTGCACTGACAAAGACCCACACTACCAGCAGACCTCTTCAAAAGCTCTCTGAAGCCGACAAGTCCAGCCTAATAGCACCTTTTACTGAATCTGAAATGTTAGAGGCTATCAAAGCATATGGTAGTAAGAAGAGCCCTAGACTAGATGGGCTGAATTTTACCTTTATCAAACATTTCACATACTTGCTAAAGGAGGAGATACTTCAAATGATGCTGGAATTTTATAAAAATGGTAGGATTGTAACAGGAAGTAACTCAGCTCACATTACCTTAGTTGCTGAGCTACATAACCCTCTGACAGTGGATGACTACAACCTCATTACACTAATAGGAGCCATGCCAAATATAATTTCCAAGATCCCGTATCGAAGATTAGTTGCAGTACTACACAGTGTGATTGCTCCTACACAGATGGCTTTCCTAAAAAACAAAAAATTGTTGGACAACATCCTAATTGCAAATAAAGTAATAGATGATACTAAGAAACTGAAAAAGAGATCCCTTATCCTAAAAGCGAACTTTGAGAAGGCTACTACATCTATACTTATTAATGGAAGTCCCACGGATGAATTTATCCCCGAAGGGGTTTGAGACAGGAGATCCCCTGTCCCCCCTCCTGTTTCTCATTGTAGCAGAGGGATTCTCCAGCATAATGAGCAAAGCCATAGAATTGCAACTCTTTCATCCGCTTCGAATTGGCAGAAATGCAGTACCAGTCTATCACTTGCAATCTGCAGATGATACCCTTATGTTTGGTGCAGCCTCTTGGCAAACTGTAACTACCTTCAAGGACATTCTGTAGAATTTCCAGTTAATCTCAAGCCTGAAAGTCAATTATCACAAGAGCACCTTGCATGGGATCAATGTCCCTCAGCAGTCACTGGAGGAAATGGCAACCTTTCTTAACTGCAAGGTGAGTGGCATACCTCTAAAATACTTGAGGTTGCCGGTGGGTGTTTCTCAACAGATCAGTAAGGTATGGAAACCTGTCATAGACAATATGATAACTACCCTTAGTTCATGGGGAAACAAATCATTGAGTAGTGGGAGAAAGCTGACATTGATTAATGTTGTCCTAACAGCAATCCCTCTACACTACTTGTCTTTCTACCGAGCCCCTAAGATTATCATAAAGAAACTCACAGCTTTGCAGAGGAACTTCTACTGGGGTGCTACTGAGGAGAGGAATAAAACATGTTGGACTGCATGGGGAAAGATATGCCTACCTACCTCTTCTGGTGGCCTAGGCATTAGAGTGATTGACAGTTATAATAAGCCCCTGTTGGGGAAGTGGGGAGGGAGAATATTAAAGGGCAGTGAGGGCCTAGCCATAGATATACTCAAATCTAAATATGGTACACTGGACAATCAACAATTAGGCAGACTCAGAGTACTTCAGGACCCACATCAACTGAATCCCATCCACAAAGGGCGTAATGTGGTCAGAATTATGCCTCTGCATGGTGGAAAGAATTGTTAAATATCCACAATCAGGAATGGTTTGCAAACAATGTGGAAATCTACCTTGGAGTAGGTATAAGAGTCAAATTTTTGCATTATGGTTGGTGTTCAGCTACCCCACTTGCTGCCTCCTTCCCGGATCTGTACAGGTTTGTAGCTGACAAAGAGGCACTAGTATCAACAACAGGTATCTGGAGGGAGGGGGTTTGGGAATGGAAAATAGCTTGGAGAAGAGAAGCAAGAAATGATGAATGTACTAGGATAGCTATCCTCCTTGGTGTAATCAATAATATAGTGCTTGCATTTGAAGGAGCAGACCATTATACCTTCAAACGTAGTGGAGATGGCAACCTCTCTGTTATTTCTCCCTGCCAGCATATCCTGAACTCAACTGATCATGTGTTACCGAAGGAGCTAGTGACCTGTGGAACAGTTTTTCTCCAAAGAAACAAATCATTATCGTCTGGCGCTCCCTAATGCAAGACTTACCCCTAAAATCAGCACTGCAACGCAGAAATATCGTCCTCCCTGATTAGAATATCAGCTGCATCTTATGCCAAGCTGAGGATGAAATACCTTTACACTTATTTAGATCAGGTCATCTAACCATTTCTATTTGGCAGGGGATACAAGACTGGCTCATGCCATTGGCTGATCAAACACAAGTGGTCCCTGACCCATTGCAGTTCTGCAGTACCAAACGAGTAGGAACCAATCTGGATGTGTGGAAGGATATATGGATTACATTCATGTGGCAGATCTGGAAGATGAGAAATAAGCTACATTTTGAAGGGAAGGAGATATTAAAAGGTTATGTAATTCTTATGGTACAAACAAACACATGGTGGAATCTTAAAGCCAAGAGGCCTATTGGCCAGTTTCAATACTCATTGGTAGACTCGAAATCGCAACCTGTAATCTGTATGTCCTTTTAACTTCTAACTTATGTGATGTTTCCTTGAGTTCTGAATAGATGCAGATTTGTGTATAGTGGGAGGCCAAATTTTCCACCCCCTGGTGCTAATTGTATGGTAGCACAACACCCGCCTCCCCGCCTTATCCTGGAATGAAGCCTTGCTACTAACTCTTTCAACGTGGTACAACTTAGGTGCACGAGATTCGGTTCTCTAAGTGCCAATTGTTAAATGAAGTTAGATTTATTGATCTAAGTGGGAAGGTTTGATGCTAAAAGCCATCCTTGCAGTGCTGATACAAAGAGTGGTACTAATATAATTAACTGGCTGATGTCTCGGATGGACTGAAAGAAAGGAAAGAAAGGAAATACAAATGCAAATGCTACTAATATGCAAGGCAACGGAATAAGAAATCTATTGCAATGCATGAAACTGAGTGATTGGTGGTAAATGGAAGCACCGAAACTGAAAGTTGAGGATCCTGCATAATATCAGATGCATGCATAGTATACAAGTGCCTATCATCTAATGTATTGATGTGCAGCGAGATTAAAAGGCGAATCAGAAACTTGTAAGGGATGGAGGATGTGTTTGTTTTCTTGAAAGTGAACTATTATATTCCTGCAACCGGTTATGTCCTCTATTCATTACAAGGATAGCTCACCTAAGGGGAAGAAACTGTGTACCAATATTTCTACAAAAAAGAATATTGATAAGTTGACAGTCAGGATATCATGTTTGGTGAATAGCGTATAATGGTAATGAACTGGTTGCAGAGATGTTTTATGGTTTTCTATGAGGCTATAGGAGCCATATACCAGATCACATTTAGCTATACTAGGGACACGATCAAAGGACAGGATATACAGTTCATGATCAAGAAATCAATCACTGATTTCACTCTGACAGGCCTAGTTCTGAGTATGGTCAGGGTAGTCTACGTCTTGTATTTCTTTTATTATCTTATTTTCCGGTGTGTTGCTTTATGCACATTATTGTAAATAACTTATATTATATATGAGAAACTAGCTTATAAAAAAAAGTTCAGATGTGTACAGCGAACCCCATGAGCATTTTATGGTGTTGCAAATGAACTCCATCCACTATATCACCAAACTCCTGGACCTTCCTATCCCTCAAATCATCCAATCGTGTTGTATCAGGGAATGCATTGTTGACATTGATGATAAAAACTGTATTAATGTCACATTTGTTAAATAGGTTTTCAAGCACTATCGCGACTGACTTCCTTGTGATATTGGTAATCTTTCAAAACCCAATACTCTCTTCTGTAAATACCACTGTGTCTATAAAATATGATGTGACACACAAGTTAGTGTTTTGAATTAAAGTGATGTGAATTTTTGCTAGCAAAATAAAAATGTGGAGTTGTAAATTTATTCTTGCACATGTATAACATACGAATTGAATAAAATTTGAAACAACTAAAATAGGATAGAAGTGCAACCCACAAAAAGCCAAACAAAATAGAGGAGATGAAAGAAAATATGTTATGTCGTAGAAACCCAATCAATAATGGAAAATCAACCCCTAGCAAACTTTTACGCTAAAAACGAATTTAAATCAAATGTTCAATTAAACATCTGCTCGAGGATCTACTCTATGACAAACATAAATATCATAAAGTAAACCTTCACATAAATCCCAAGATGCATGCAACCTAATTTTATTTAGAATAGAGATTCAGATGAACAAAGAAATTGCTCTCAAATTCATAGCATAAAAAATTGAAAATTATGGGTCTTACAAAACTTGAAAATTTCCTTTATATAGGCAAAGCCATGACCTAGAACAAGGATTCTATTTCTAGATTTATTTGGATTCCTCCATGATTTAAATTCTAGTGAAAAGTGAATTTTTCTAAGTAAATAATCCTTCCTAATGTAATCCCTAAAAAATAGAAAATCACCAAAATAATAGTACTACTACTAATGGATGAAAATTAATGATCTACTAGCCTAATTTAACTAAATAAATAATATCACAATTAATTGATCTTCATTTGCAGCTCTTGGCAGGAGTCCATGACCCCATGTGCAACGTCAGCCTCCACAAGTTGCAACACATTGATGCATAGTGCGCAAACTTTTAGTTTAGCTTTATCTTTCTTCCTCACGCCTTCCAACAACACGATCAGTGCTTCCTTCAACTTCTTTGTCCTTGCGCGAGTCATTGGATCACTCATATCTTTCAAAGGATCAGCAATACCCGTGTGAACTCATACATTCACATCATGAAGTCCATGTGTCCCTGGTCAAACAAAACCTCAAACACAACTCCATTACCTGACCCCTCAACATACTCAACTCCTGCAAGTACACCCCCATGTAGTCTTGGCAGCTTTAGACCTAGAAATCATATTTAAATGAGACTCAAGTAATTTGACAAACTTCCTGAATACGGACTCCTCTACAGTCACGAATAGTTACTCATCCTCAATGATGAACTCCTCAAGAGACCTTCGAACTTTTCTTTCATCAAACATATCCAATCTCACATCTCCCTTCGCTTTCTCACAACAGAGGAAGCATCATAAGTCAGCTTTGTCTAGAAGCGGTCCAGTGAAGTTTGATCATGTTTTAACTTATCACACATACGCACATGTGAGCACAAATTAGAAATCTCGTGTCACTTACTGTAGCATGGAGCGTTTTTCCCATAATGCTTAAACTTTAGAACAGGATTCTCCCCTTCGGACACTGTGAGAAGGTCATAATATTCCCATACCTTGGACCGCGGTTTTACCTTTCTCTTTTATGGGGGAGGGGTGGAGAACCTGATTCCACAAATCCTCCTTCCATGTCATTACCAAAAAGTATCTCTTGGATGTCTCCAAGGCATGAATGTCCGGAGAAGGAGTTGTTTGTTTTCCTTTTCTACAACGATCCATCTAAAAAGAAAAATGGAAAAGATCCACTATGGGTATTAATTGAACTCACCTTCATAGACAAATACTAGTGCAAAGATCTGTTGGCAAATAAATATTAGTTCCGGTACACAAGCAAATAAGTAATGATGTGTCACAGAAGATCATGTTCCTTTCGTGAATAATAACATAAGCATGAATTTTCTTGTATCTGAGCACATATGTGAAGATCATGGTATCTAATACAATTTTCTTACAAGTGTCATAATGCTATAGTAATTCAAAACAGTAGCAAATGTTTTTTTGGGTAGGTAAAGGTTTATATTAAAATGGCCAATTGGCCCAATTACAAAATACAGATAATTAATGGGCTAGACCCAACAGATACTAATTTAGATCTAGTAAGGGATCCAAATTTTTGCTCAAACTGATTTTGGCCCAACACGGCCCAGATTTTCAAAATTCGAAAATTGGGACAGGACAGTCTGTCCTGTCCCTTCCAATCTCGAGGAGACCAAAAGTCTCCTCGAGCAGTGTGTGATACGACAACTGTCGTATCACTGGCAGACATGGCGCGTGAAACGAGTCAGAGATGGCACGGCGGGAACAGGCGAAGGGAGCGACGGAGCGGCGCAGGTGCGTGGCAGGCAGGCGGCGGATGACAGACGGAAACGTGCGGGTGCGCGGCACGACGGAGGAGCTTGGGTGTGCACCGGAGGAGCGCCAGAAGGAGCGCCGAAGTGAGCGCCAAAGTGAGCGCCGGAGGAGCGCCCCTCCGACTGGCCACTGGAAGTTAGAGAGAGGCAGGAGCCTCTCTCTCTAAAATGCGTCTCGTTTAACAGTAGCAAATGTTAAGATGTATACTCCTAGTTTCGAACTTTCAATACAAGCATGAACCTTTTTTTTTTAATTGGGGAAACAATAAAATATGATGAAATCATGAAATTTAATCAGTTATAAGGAAAATGATGGGAATAGATAGCGACAAGTATAAGAATGCACCTAATATAGCAAACAAATTAGGTGAAAAACCTATGAAAGGATCTCTAGTAACACCGAAGACCTCAGGTATGGAATCCACCTGACAAGAAATGAAAAGAGTCAATGAGAAGCAAATATCAAATAATAGAGAATTTTTCGACTGACAAGAAAAGACCTCAGCTATGGATACCTACAGCAAAATTTTCGACTCTTTAGAAATCAAGCACAATAACAATTAAAACCCTCGGGCAATACTCCTTCTTCCTTGGCGATGGAGGCCAGACAGTTCGTAGTGGAACAGTAGCTCCACCTCGGCGACACCAGCCCCCTCCCCGGAGATGCCTCAGTTGCCTGGGAGTCCATAAAACCTTGTCTACACCCCTCAACTCCTCCGTGCCTCAGCGCAAACTACATCCCTCTCCTGCTCCATGCTGTTAGGCTTACAGAATGTGACATCTTCCTCCACATCATCTGAAGAAGATGTAGCGTGTAGTTATTAAGGCAGGAAAAACACCTCTAGATCTAAAACACTCGCATAAACAGAATGGCGTCTCATATTCATATGTCCTCAGGACTCAAAATCCGAGACCTGTCCATGAGAGGCTGGGCCTTCGTATTCATTGGAGTATGGAAGTTGCTCCACCCCAGCCGAGGAACCCATTGTAGTACAGATAGTATGAAAAACATCCTCAGCAAACATGGCATAGTCCAGTATATGAAAATAGCTCGCAAACTGGATCGTAATGGCTGACCTTTCAGTTTTGTAGAATTCCAAAATGCTGGTAATGTGGATGATAAACTAGCCCAACTTAACAATACTTGGTTTGGGAAATATAGATTGCAAGCTAATATTGCAAGATTTCCTGAGGCAAACTCAAGGAGGTCTGCTGGAGAGTTAATTTCGCATCTAGACAAAAATCCGTCCCCTGCATTTGAAAAGAGTGACAAATGCCACTGAGGCATCCACAAGCAAGGCAGGGATTGCAAAAAACCAGTTGGAACCTCTAAATAATATCTATTCTTGGCGACCCTTGGTAGAACCGCGAGCATTGGCAGAGGAATACACTCTTGTATGTGAGAAGGACTCTAGTTGTTGGCTTAAATTTGGATATGTGGGAACCCTGAGTAGTCAAATGGACTGGTGCAAGCTGCAGTAAGCATTAAATATAAGATCTCCGAAAGTTATACTACGTGTCATGATGCAAAATTTGTGCAAAAGTGTACACATAAGTGTGTGTTAAGAACATATAATAAAAATTGCTAATTTACACAATTTGATGTTACAAGGGAGAAGAATTTTTTATACCTCTTATAGAATCACTAATCCGTGAAAAAAAACTCCTTCCATCGAGGTGTCCAAATGTCCACCCTTTAGAGTAGTCCATACCACCACTTTCTTTGAGGTTTATACACCCTAAGTGTATAACTTATATCTTGATAAATGAGTGCAAGCTCCAACCTTAGCCTTAGAAATGAGAACAAAACTTGTTCAAGTTTTTGCCCAAAAAGTCAAAGTCCTTCTCATGTAACAAGAATGTGGAACTTCTCAACAATTTTTAAATGTTTTGAAGCTCGACCAACTCATTATATTTGTGATAAGATTAAAGTATTTATATAGGTGCTCATGAGTCTAAGATATATACACATGTTGTAGCTAATAGATAACATTTAACCATAGCTTTACATGTGTTACAACAATTGACACTTCATGCTTATGTGTCATGTTGTTGTAAAATCC
>JAOWBN010025899.1:0-10469 GCA_028565015.1 Pinguicula moranensis
TTCTTATCACACATGGGTATGAGACCACAACATAGAGGGAAGGATCTGTGGCGCTCCATTTGGCATGCGACTATTTGCGTCTTATGGAAGACTAGGAATATGATAGCACATGACGAAGGCTCACTCAACATCCGTTCCTGTTTCGAGCAAATCCAAGTACAAACTTTGCACTGGCTAACAGCTCGAGAAGCCACACCTACAGTATTGACTCTGAATGACTGGGTGCGACATCCGCGTCTCTGTATCGATGTATTTTATCCTCCGTGAGTACCATGTATTTTTCTTTGGAATGTAAGCCCGCATAAGGGTTGCATGTCCACCTCCTGTACAAACAACTTTTGATGTGAATATATTCTTTATTATCGATAAAAAAAAAATAAAGGGTCACTCAGAGGACTGTGTTATCAATGTTGGAATTATTTTGAAAATGAGTATCAAGAGGTTTTTGCTAGATAGTTACTCGTCTGATTTTCTTTTGTAGTCGATAGACTAACCAACAAGGAGAAGATTTTTTGTATGAGGTTTAATATTCACCCTAATGATATCCTTTAAATAAAGTTTAATTAAAAAAACTGGATATGAAAATTTTGCTCTGGGTGCTCCGTCCCGTTCTGCTCAAGGACCAGGGCGGGGCATGGGGTAACATATAACCTTGCACAGCATCGCCGTCCAAAATTAATAATATATATATATATATATATATTTATAAATATATTTATTGGGAAATGATCCGTTGACACTAGATTTGACACTATTTCATTAAAAGTCTTTGTTTAGAGTTCGTAGATTTAGGGTTTAAGATTTAAATTTTTAGATATTTATATATTAGGGTTTATATTTTTGAATTTAGAGCTTATAATCCTAAATCCTAAGCTCTAAATTCAAAAATATAAACTCTAAGATCTAAATATCTAAAAATTTAAACCTTAAACCCTAAATTCTATGGATCCTAAACATAAATTTTTAATAAAACAGTGTCAAAACTAGTGTTAACGGATCATTCCCCATATTTATTATATGTTAGGTGACGAGGCGTGGTGCAGGGATGCAAAACTGTCCCACAACGCGCTATTGTCATCCCTACAGAACGCCTTTTGTAGTCTATTTCTTATGGTCACATAAATTACATTAGAGATATAAACAGCGTTGTCTTGTCGGTCATTGTCCCTCAGTTGTTCTACTGATGCTGAAATTTTTACATGAATTTTAACCACAACTTGCGGTTGAGTTCAGTGTCGGAAGATCATCGGTGCAGTGCAAGAGAAGTTTTTCCCAATGTATTAAAATGAAATTGACTTTTTAACACAAATTTGAAACCGCTCCTCTTTACATTTTGCGCTTCAAGATCGACCACTACTTCGGCTAGCGTAGGCTTGGGTAGCGTATACGAAAATTTTGCGCTTCATCCTCTAGATTAGGTCTGGGTAGCGTATGCGAAAATTTTGCGCCCGTCCGCCACCGCATCCGCCAAATTCGCGTCCGCGCGGAATGCATGGCAAAATGCGAAAATAAGTTTTTTTTTGCTTTTCAGAATCCGTGTTCGCTCGCATAAGTTTGTTGCAAAATTACGATTTTAATTTTCAAAATCGTGTTTATGATTTTTATTTATTTATTTATTTAAATATAAAATATATGCGGGCGGATTCGACGGGGGCATCCGCCTGCCTGCAAAATAATAAACAATGTCCTTCGCGCGGCGAATGCGGAACCGATGTTTCGATTTCGCGTCCTTTGCGGGCGAAATACGAAACTAGCTATTCCGATTTCGCCTGCACCGCTGCCCACCCCTACTCTAGAGGATGGAATTAATTTTATAACACTCAAATGTAATTGAAGATTTTGCAAGTAGGAAATGGTTTTTGCACCGTCTATTAAACAAAACATAAATTCACATATGAGATTTCATGGGCCGGATCCTTAACACAAGTCCAAAAAGGGAAGAAGATATTCACCACTACTACCAACTTTATAGAAATTTAAACAAGCCCAATCAGGTCCCGCCACCATCCAAAAGAAAACTAGTGTAATTATTTTTTTGGATTACGAGGGTATCTAATTACTTTATGTAATCGACTAACCCATTCGGATCCATGCGCAACGCCCTCAACTCATGGATCGGCAAATCGCGGGCCATAGCCCGGGTGGCGTGGCCCTTACGTATTATCTACAGCGGGAAATCCGCATTGTTCCAGCGGGAATTCGAACACGAGACCTTTAGGCAAACCCCAATGGTCTCGATCTTTACCACCGCGACAGAAAATTAGTGTAATTATTTTAATAAATTTAGTGCAAAGTAAACCCTACTTCCCCAAATTAAAAATTATGGCTCCACCCGTGCAGATCTAATCCAAAGAAAAAAAGTCAACAAATGTAGAAAGTCGAACAAGTATTTAGTATTTACCATATCAAATAACATTAAATCCCAAATAATTTTCAAAATTATGCCGGGCTAAGGCCCAACCTAGCCCCCAATGTACGGCCTTGCTACAATCAATTTTCTTGATAATATTATTTTCATGAATATAACTCACATCCACTTATAAGTTGGCCCACATTGAACGAGATCTGCTCGTGGGACGAACTTAACACTCTTAAATTACTACTCCAATAACACCAAAAATATAAACTCCAAATAGTTTCTTCTAAGTTCCTGTTTTGAATGGGCCCGGATTATTCCATAGGCCCATTCCGAATCGGACAAGATCCATTAAGTCTGATCCTTTCATGATAGATAGACAGACAGGGAAATTGTCGTCATCAACACTGGGAACTTGTTAAGATTGCATTTTGGATTCTCTGTTGCACTTTAAAGTTTAAAGTGTGGTATAAAAGTTAGCAAAAAAGTAAATTTGGTTGACTTCTAGGGGGGTGCTTTTAGACTTTAATGTACTTTTTTTTTTAAAAAAAAGGGTAAACAATACCCCTTTAAAATATCCCATAACCTCGATGTGTTTCGTCACTCGAATCTAAAATTATTCGAGCTCTGCTTATCCAGTTATCAAACGTATCCATGTAGAATGTGAAATATTTGGTTCTTATTTTGTTTGGATAAGGAACATTTGGTTCTTTATTTCCAAATAGAGATAACAATATTGGTCCTCCCCATCCCGGGGACCGTGGCCGGATGGAAAATGGGGCAACATATCGCCTCGTCCTGCCTTATAAAAATATGTATAAATAATATAAATAATATTTTTTTAAATAAAAAATATAAAAGGAGGGAAGCGGGGGCATGACAGGTTTTTTTTTTCTCTTGCCATGGGGGCAAGGCTGGGTGATGGGTAGCGGGGCGAGGGGCCGCAAAGCCCCACCCCGCCCCGCTCCACTGGCATCCCTAATTCCAACCCCCCAGTACATTTTTTTTTACCTGAATCTAAAATAGTTTTTAAGCAAGTTTACAAATTGTATAAAGTTGCAACTCTTTTGAAGAACTTTTTATTTGTATCAGTTTTTTAATTAAAGCCAATCTTATGATAGATATTTTTACACTTGGGGGGCGAGACCATGATCCAAAGTGTAAGGGGTAGAAAATATTTCAGGGGTGAATCACTGGAGTTCTAAATTTACACATATTTTGTTTTTTCTTCGAGCCAACATCATATACACAACCACAACGTACCCAATATATTCTCAATTAAGTTGGGGTCTGGAGGGTCAGATGTACGCAGTCTGACCCTTGTAATTATACAAAGAGACCGTTTCCGTTGAGATCCAATATGCATTGTCCCATTTGAAATTTTGAGTTCCAGCAACTTCACTAAATAGAAGCACTGGAATTTAATATAGTCATTTTGCTCTAGTTCACTATTAATACAAAGCTAAAAGAATTGTCAATTATGACTCTTCAACTCCATTTGCAATGGACAATCGAGCCAACAACATATGCCCAATATAATTGATCATCGGCTTGTTATGAATTATAAGCAGCATCCAAAACTTATGTGTCCAGTTGCATTTGAGAATAGATGCTCTGTTGTCCCATCGTGTTGCTGGCATAATTTGTATACTTGATGAATTTATAATAACATTTCTTCTCTTCAAATTTTGCTGTGTTGGAATTCCATATTGCAGAAGGTGCCAATCGAAAGCTGTGATTTTCAGCAGAACAAGTTCATCCCACAAGGAGTTTAGTGTGGGATTCATTTATGGGTGGCCAAACGGTTCCGCGATTTTACGAAAATCCAAAATCCATCCCGTCCTGTTACTTGAATTCCCAAAAATTTCGATATTCGGGATGAAAATAAGACCAGATTTTTTGTCCCATTTATTTTTGGAACGGGGCCAATTAATAGCTATACCCGGACCAAATTCCTATTTTTAGATAAATGACTTCGAGAATTCCCGAAATCCAACCCATCCCGTTATCCCAAATTCGCAAAAAAATTGGGAATTCAGGTATTTGGCACAAGAACGAGACCGAATTTCTGGTCCCATTTATTCTTTGGATAAGTTCGGATATGGCCAATACCCATACGGATTATTCATTTGATCACCCCTAAGTTCATTGGTGCAAGTATGTTTTTTGCTCAACGAATTATTTGATATGCACTCTTCACTCTTCACTCTTCACTCTTCACTCTTCACTCTCACTTTCTCTTCCAAGTCAAAAAAGGAACAAAACACCTTTGCACGATTGGACCCCCCTTTGTTCCTTTGTAATATGTCTCATTGGTGGACCATTTTGACGAAATGTTTTGCAATTGTTTCTCTTTCTATCAACTCACATGTGATGAGATCATAAATGGCGTTGAAATACAAGTGAGGAGGTTGCAGAGTACTTTAATGAAGGCCAACATCATGATGCAAAGGAATTAAATTCAAATTAATAGGAGCCAATGGCCAAGGAATCTATCATCTCTATCTATGAATGGCTAAGGTGCAACTCTTGGAATTCAAATTCCTATTTTGATTAGAGCATCCAATTATGGATGGATCATGGATGGTGTTTCATGACCTAGATGATTCTAAGAATTTGCTAGGATGCAATCAGTGACGAACCGTAGAAATATATGGGTCCGGAAAAAAAATTTAGGGGGTCAACTTTTTTTTTTAAAGTGGGAAAAGGGGAGCGTTGTAAAAATATCACTAATTTTCACCCACTTCGTGCCACCAGTTAGGGATCGGCAAACGGTTGGATCGGGCCGGGCTGTCCATTTTTGAAAAAAAAAATGGATGGTGCTACCCGACCTATTTTGTAAACAGGCTGGGACAACCCGACACATCAACATGATAACCTGCCTTTGGGTACGAGAAAGCCAAAGGAGAACAAATTTGAATAAATTAGAACAAACACATCGAACAAACAAAGGTACCATACCCAAAGGAGAACAAAGTTCACGAATTCAAACAAGCACACGCTAAGCATAACAAATTCACATATTCGAACAAAACACCCTAAACAAAATATCATCGAACAAAAAAAAAACTAAACAAAATCACATTCGAACAAAAACTCTACCCTAGCCTAGTGATTACCTTTCAGAGTTCGACCCTAGAATATGTGATCGACAGATGGTGGCGAAAATATAGGGAAGGAGCGAAATGCGATGGGTGGCGACGGAAGTTTAGTTGAAGAGTCTGTGCGGATGCGATAAGCAGTGAGAGTTAAGAAGACGTTGAGACGTGTGTGAAAGTGAAACGTAAGGCTCTAACGCATATTTTGTTTTGTGCATTTTTTAAAATTAAAACAGATGAGCGGGCCAACTCGTAGGCTCAAAAATTGAACCTGCATCTATGTCCGTCGTTGCCAATTTTTAAACGGGTGGCCCAAACACGTTGATGTTAGCCCGTTTGACCCGGTCTGTTTGCCTAACACTACCACCCATAGATTCATTGTTTTTTTGGTTAACCGATGATATCCGACTATTTGTCGACTAGTCCACCAGGGTCACACCGAGCCGACTCTCCCGGCGGACCAGGCAAACAGCTGACTGGGCAAGCCCTGTCATAAAACCAGAGTCTGACCCCAACGTCTGCGTCTGGTGGGAGTCGAACCCACAATCCTCTCACTCTTATAGGGGAGAGACTTATGGGGACATTCTTGACCACCAGGGCAACCCGTTGGGATCCGATGTTGGATGCAGTCAGATCCGAAGTAAGGGTCCGAAATTATATGTTGCAACAACATATACTTATAAAACATAAGATGTAAATACTCCGCTAATCATTCGTTTTCTTACATATGTAACTGTTTAAGCACAAGAAAACATCAATGGATGGTTTGCAACACAAGCACACAGGAAACATGGTGTGCCAGAATATCTCTTGGCATCTGGCGAGGAAAAAACAAAAATAGTCAAGATTCCTTTCTTTTTTTTTTCTCCTTGCCCATGCTTTTACTCTACACTTTCGGCCGCAGCAAGGAGAAAACCTTAGTCAATACATACACATCTACATATTTATATATTATTAACAAAAATGGAATAAAAAAATCAATTTCAAAGATTTGAGGGGGCGTGGTGATCACACCCCCTAGATCTAGATCGGGTAAGCGGGAAATCAGGAACCCAAAATAAGTCAGGTATTCGGGAATAAGGACGGGTTCGGGTAGTGTAATAAGGATTCCGACAAAAATTGGGATGGGTACGGGTAAGTGGTAACGTGAGGATAGAGATGGTTTCGGGTTTTGATAAAGTAATACCTGCAGTCCGAATTCCCAAATTTTGTGGGAATTCGAGGGGTATGGATAACGCGAGTATAGGAATGGGTTCAGGTTCTGGTAATGTAATACCTGCAATCTCAATTCCCAAGTTTTGTGCGAATTTGGGAATTTGAGTTGGGAACAAGACCAAAAATCTGGTCCCAAAAAAAAATAGAACGCGTTCAAGTATTGCCAATACCCATATCGATTATTCGTTTGGCCACTCCTAATATTGGTTACCACAATTATACAATTGGATCAACTTTATCCTTTAAAACCATGAATTATAGGCATGATCTATGATTTTGAATAATGCTTCAATCCACTACCTCCTTTCAACTTCAACCCTACAAATTGGATCCTAAAGCGCCAAAAAAGTGTTCTTTTCCTTTCAGTAGTAGCTGGCCCCATTTCCAACCGTGACTCATGAAGCAAATTTGGTCAAATCAAGCAGCTTTGGAACATCTAATTATTAAGGGGGAACAAGACTCTAAGAATACGCTACAAAGAAAGCTACTTTGCAAAAACCAAGAACAAAAGATATAGAAAAAAAAAAAACAAGAGTTGTTCAAGTGCTTTGAAGCAAAGATGGATCCTTTTTTCCCATATTGCCTTTTGGGATTATGAATTACAAAAGGAAGAGTGATTGTAGCAAAGTTTAAATCTTCGATTTAGAGATCAAACCCTTGGTATTCGGGCATTCGAGCGATTATAGGAATGTTTAAATCTTCGGAACAGAATTAAGGGTGTGCATTCGGGATTTTGGTCCCAGAATAGGCTATGCTATTTTTGTTCCTACACCAAAAATTTTTGGAGCAGCACGATCGTTTCCGTTCCTGTCCTAAAACTTGAAGTCCCAAAAAATTCGAGAATTTGGGATTACCTTATCCCGTTTTCCCAAAGGGCCACAATTCGGGATTCGGGCAATCTCGTTACCGTCCCAGAACTCTAAAGTCCCAAAATTTTCGAGAGATAGCGAGTTTAACAATTTACCATCACAAGTATTTTTTTACCAATACGAGATAGACCCTTTTCTCTCACATACGCCAATGGCAGATGGAATGATCCGGGATAAGGGATCCAAATTTTATTTTTTGCAACCACCCCCTAAACAAAATAATATCCTAATTGGGTTTAGAATTTAGGATTTAGATATTTTGGGCGAAAGTTGCTTCACTCAGTTCCCAATCACATCACATCATCTATGTTTTGTTTTACATAATGAAAGGTACAACAGAAAATCCCAAAACACAGCTATAATTTAGAAACATTAAAAATTACAAAAAAAATAATCTGAAAACAAAAAAAAACTCACTCACGCATTCCCGACCCGCGGCGATGTGACCGGAAACAGGGGCAGCAGCCTCGGCGGTTCCGCTTCCCTCGGCGTATTCGCCGGCGACGGATGAAAATAAAATCCCTTCTCCTGAATCGCCTTCTCTTCCTCCTCCACCGCAGCCGCACCTGGACTCTTCCGAAACAGATCGGGAATCAGGGGTGTCACGGGACTGAGCATCAGCGACGGAAAATCAAGAATACTCGGTGACAGAATCTCCGGCGTCCTCCCCCTCGGCGAGGCCGTACATCCGGCAGCGGTCAGGCCGACCATCCCGGCCGCCAGCGGGCTGATCTTGAAGTTCTTGAGGCTGTTCCTCCGTTCATAGAGTTTGGAAGACGATTTATCTTTCCTCGGCCCGTTCGTCTTCACCGGCGGGATGGGATTCCGGGGACTAGGACCCTCCGGA
The DNA here is from genome assembly GCA_028565015.1 of Pinguicula moranensis. Classification (NCBI taxonomy): domain Eukaryota; kingdom Viridiplantae; phylum Streptophyta; class Magnoliopsida; order Lamiales; family Lentibulariaceae; genus Pinguicula; species Pinguicula moranensis. Next base: position 8,386 of record JAOWBN010025899.1, read on the forward strand.
CGGGAAGAAGCGAGACGGGCCGTCTCCGCTGACCCGGTCAACATCTGGACCACCTGTTTGAAGGAGGAGGTGTCCGCCTGCACGAAGGTTGTAGGGTAGGGGTTGCTCGGGTCGGATCTCGCGACGGGGAACGACGGAGGCGAAGGGAGGTGGTGGGTGGTCCCGGCCGCGGCCGCGGCGGAGCTGCTGCTACAGATTGAACTGTTTGAGTTCAAGGTGTGGCCTTTTGGAGATAGAATCATCAATTGAGTTCTATTTTCCATTGAAAGAAGAGAATCTGAGAGAACTTTGTTGTTGAAGAAGAAGAAGAAGAATTGCGGTTCGTGATTTTTTTTCTTCTTCTTCGGTTTGTTTGGTAATAAAACGTTTTCGTTGTGATGTGAGTTGTCAGTTGTGTACTTGAAGTCATCTTGGGTTGCAGGCGCGAGTAGTACTCTTACGCGCCGGTGTAGCGCGTGGTAATAAATATTAAAATCAAAGAGTTTGTTTAGATTAAACATGAGGCTTTCGTTGCCTTGCCTTCGAGTTGAGAAATATTATAGCGCAAGACACTTTTAGCGCCCGAACACATGAAAATTGGGTAATATGGCTTTTAGCGCACGAGCGCACGAACGCACGAAAATAGGGTAAATGATCATTTTACCCATGTGTTAAACACTGGTGCGATTTTCAACACATGTGTAAAATGATCATTTACCCCATTATTGTGCAACACGCGCGAAAAATTCGTGCGCTATATCATTTCTCCTTCGAGTTGATTGTAGTGCTACATGGAGTAATGAGTAGATCAATTAATCGCGGAAAATGGGTATAAATGGAGAAGTAAATGAGAATATTGACTTCTAAGTGAAAAGAGAATTTTACTATTGAAAATATTCAAATCGTTTTTGAGAAAGTTTAGTAGACCCGCTTCAAAAGTAATGAGTAGATCAATTAATTGCCGAAAATGGGTATAAATGGAGAAGTAAATGAGAATGTTGACTTCTATGTGAAAAGAAAATTTTACTATTGAAATTTTTTGAATCGTTTCTGAGAAGGCTTAGTAGACTCGACTCAGGAGAAATGAGTAGATTAATTAATCGCCGAAAATGGGTATAAATGGAAAAGTAAATGAGAATGTTGACTTCTATGTGAAAAGAAAAATTTACTATTGAAAATTTCAAATCGTTTTTGAGAATGTTTAGTAGACCTGACTCAGTAGTAACGAGTAGATCAATTAATCGTTGAAAATGGGTATAAATGAAGAAGTAAATGAGAATGTTGATTCCCATGTGAAAAGAAAAATTATTATTGAAAATTTTCAATCGTAATATAAAAGGTTTAGTAAGTCCGATCCAATAGTAAACAAGTTTGGGTACGAAGTACATAAAGTGAATATGAGCTACTTCTAAAAATTGTAGTATTAAAGAGTTAGATTGTAATACCATTTTTTTTATATGTAGTTATAACTTGCTGTTCAGAATCTGTGGAATAAAATACTCCCAACAATATCATATTTTTTTTGAATCCTTTTTTCCAAATGTCCATTTCGATTCAAAAATAGGTCCGTTCCTAAACAAAAAAAATTTGGGAACAACCAATCTCGTTTTCATTCCAAAATTTGTCCCAATTTTTTTGAAATTTGAGAATTCGGGATTCATAAATTAAATTTTTTTCAAACCTCCATCCCTAAAAAGAAAACTATTGACAACATGGCTTGTTAGGAGGTCACGAGTTCGAATTCCAACTTACTAGGGTCCCCAACGCGTTAGGATCACGCTCTCGGGGATATCCACTTCTACCCAAGTTTGGCCCTATTCATGTATTGTGAACGATGTACATGAAATCCCCGGAGATTAATCGATTACGACTGTAATCGGATACCCGCGTTTATCAAAAAAAAAAAACTATTGGAATTTCAATTGAAAAAAATGGCTAAAAATGCTCATTAAACCGTATGGTTCCTCACGCGCCATTCGACTGAGTGTCCTTTGTATGCCAAATTGGAATAAATCGTTTCTTGTTAATTAATAATTGGTATTTTTTTTTTGTTTGTGGGTCCATGTGACGCGCAGCAATTGTCAAAAGCTCCAAAACTTGTCATG
>JAOWBN010025910.1:0-10468 GCA_028565015.1 Pinguicula moranensis
TTGGGGGGGGGGGGGGGGGGGGGTTGTTCTAAAAAAAAATTAGGCATAAACTTTTGGGATGGGGTAGTGGGCAGTGGTCTAGTTTCTGATGAATCTTTCAGATCTAGCTATTTTCACAAATGCTCGATAAACAATGGTCTATTCTTTCAATTTAGCTACACGGAGAGCAAATATATTTGATACGAATCTTCGTATGTCAGCAGATAACATGGATTTGGGAATTAAATTGTTGCACACAAATAATCAGAATTCGATATAATAATCAATGATAGGTGTGCAATCCAAAATAAAACTACACAAAACAGAATTGATGGAATGAAACAATATGGAGAATTGTGTTATGTTTTAAAAACCTAACCAAATTCTTCGTTAACACTTAACTAACAATTATGCTAGAAACGAATGAAAATAGAGATTTAGTCGAACGCCTAATAGAAAATCTCAAAGGATACTTTTTCATAAACCCTAAGGTGCATGCAACTTAATTCTATTTAGAACAAGAATTAAAGAACAAAGAATTTTCTCACAAGTTCATAATAAAAATTAATAATAACAGTGTTTAATGTCAAGTACAAAAACCCTTTTATAGACAAATAAATAGCATAAGACTAGAACTCTAATCATAGGAAAACTAAGGATTCTAACTAACATAGGTCTCTTACATACCTACTAATTTTGAAAATAATAAAATTGATATTAATTAATTCCCTATAATAATAATAATAATAAAAGAAACAAATCAAGGTGACTTTTCGTGTAATCTTCATTTACGAGATAAAACTCCTCCGTCAGCCACAACCACTTTCTAGAACATGTATTTTACCCCATGCAAGTTTTCATCTTAAAATCGAACTATTCCCGGGTTTGCGTGGCCACCTTTGCATGGGAATTAGGGTTTGCATGGCCACCTAGGGTTTGAATGGACTTCAAGTCCACATGCTTGCACCCCTTCACGTCAATATGTTTGTACCCCTTCATATCCACATGCTTAATCTTCGAATTAGATCATAACAAGATCATTATTTCCATCCAAGATCGTATCATACTCCATTTATTGAAAAAGATTCGACCCCAAATCTTGACCTTGTGATTGACTTTTCCCACAAAATCATAAGGACCATTCCCATACTGATCTTACATATTACTTAAGGAATCAACGATGAATCTGGAAACTCGGATATCTTTATCACTCCCTCTCTCGTGAGAAGGATTCGTCCTCGAATCCAATTCCTTAAGTTCATATGACATATTAAACTGCACAACTCTCCCAAGTTTAAGAAAATTCATCCACAAAGTTATGCTTGGACCACAAGATTCATCGTACTCCACAAATTTTTCTCGATTCTACCACATACTTTCCTAAAACTTTCCTGAAAATATGGCTACCACTTGGTGACTGTGTGCATCTAGTATCTCACTAAGATAAGATCCCTTGAAATCCGCAAGCTGCATAATGCCCCAGCCCACGGGAGAGAACTCAGGCATATGGCTAACAATGTCACGAATGGTGAAGAGAACCCCATGTGGTAAGGGACTGCCCTTAACAGGTTCCACAGGAATGTGCTCTACTAGGACTTTTCGCAAGAAATTAGATCCTTATTCAACTTGTTCACGGTCGCCAATGAAAATTGACTGCCCTTGAAAGGTTCTAGTCCAATTCAATCATGATGGCACTGCATTCAAGCCCATCGCGGGTTCTAGAACAAACCGAACAGGATGATCTGATCTAGGTGGCTCCATTCAGTAAAAAGAACTCGAAAATTTTCCCCTATTTTCCTCATGTGAAGATTCAATTATAGGAACTACAATGTATGCTGGAAAAATCAAATCTTCTTCTGCTTTCTCAACAAGAAATGAAATCTCTTGTGGGACAACTCTTCGGTGTTCACAAATTGATTTTCTTCATTTGATCCCCCGGATGAAGTTAAGGCATAAGTGTTTGGTTCTCCTTCCTCTTTTTAATCTTCACTATACACAACTCCTCCCTCAGTCATCTTCATAACTCAGTTGTTCAGACGCAAGGCTGCCATGTGCCCAAATCCTTGGTACTTAAAACATCAAACCTTCAAACTAGAACTCCCAGAAGTAGGAAGATTGGAAAACTTACCCGCGGTTTGGTCCTCGGGGGAATTCCGAAAACAATTCGAGGTGGATTAGGGTTCGGATTCTGAAATTTATTCCTCTGATCAGATTTTGAAAAAATCTTTCTTGGCGCATTGCTCCATCGACCTCAATCCATTGTCGGATTAGATGATGATATTGCTCTACTTGCTGCATATTCCTGGAATTGTCTATCCACGGTTTCAGCATAGGCAGTACATTCTTCAATCCCTTGACAATGCTAAGCATATCTCTCAACTTGATGTTGAATATTACTGTTGAGACCATAGATAAATTTTGCCATTGTTGCTTCCTTACTTTCGTTCAACTCGTCTTTCAACTTTAAAGATAGCATTTTGTGATAATAACCTATCACGGATTCACTCCCTTGTCAAAGGTCTTGATGTTCTACCCTTATCTCACATTTGTATGAATATGTACATACTTCTTCTTCATGGCTCGAATAAGTTCTGACCAAGTCTAGATTGGGGATGTTCATCAGTTTGCCTCCTACACTTCACAATGTTCCACCATGTAGAAGTATATCCCTTGAATTGAGAAATAGCTAGTCTCACATTAGTCTGTTTGGGACATTGATGAAGCCTCAGGGTCATGCTTGCCTTGAAGTTTAGGAATAGTTTACTTGATATTCCGCGAAGAATCATTACCTCTATCCATTACCCCCATTCCTTTGAGCCCACAATCCATTAAGATTTTTTTTTCATATTGCATCGGATTCCCCAAAACAAACTAGGCAAACATGCATCGCAACTCTGCCATTTGTTCAGCCCAATTTGTCCAACCTTTCATCCTATAGTAACCAAACTGATATGAATCCTATGTTGTGAATTAAAAAGAGAATAGTTTGTTCTAAATCCAATAACTCATCATCGGACCGTCATAATTTGATAAATTTTGGTTAGTATGCTTATTGATAAGTCCTCTTACTCCACTACAACTTTCATGCCTATCCGACAATGTTTAGACCTCCGATTTCCAACCAAGCCGAGATTGCGCAATATTGCAAATATTTGATCGTGAATAAACAAGAGAGCAGTCTGTTCTGAAACCAATAACTCACAATCGGACCCTTAGAATTTAATCTCCTTTGGTCAGATTGATTCAACCACGTTTGCACCTCCAAACACCAACAAACCGGAGACTTCACAATGTTGTCGCGAAACCAATAACTCACAATCTGATTGTTAGAATTGGGTCTTCCTGCTAGTGACTTGGTTTGCACCATAAACAACAATACCAAATAATATAAATAACATTTGGTAAGAAGCCACTTCCCAAACTTAGCCCCAAAATTCACTCAAACCTTATAACGCTCAAAAGAGGCTTAGAATACAAGTGAGGCGATAGATTCACTCATTGTTATCACTATCTTTGTTCTCCAAATCTAAATTCAAGTGCAATTAGAATTAGCATGCAAATGTCTATGAATGTACGAATTCTAGGAACGAAAACAAGAATCTTAAGCCAAAATAGTTTAATAAAAAATACAGGATTCTCGACTAACAGTAATTTTTTTTGGTCAAGCAGAACCTGACAGGGATGACAAACAATTCAAGAATCAACAATCACAAATCAGAATCGAAAAATAAGAACTTCAGGTTATGACAGTTGAATACATAACAAAGAATTCTCTACCAAAAATAATACTTTTTTTTTTTATCAGACCCTAACAAGGAAGACAACAATCAGGAATAACACGTCAACTACACAAATCAGAATAAAACATAGTGAAGAAAATGCAAGAACAATTCCAACCTGGCTCTGATACGAATCTTTGTATGCCAATAGATAACGTGGATGTGGGAATTAAATTGTTGCACACCAATAATCTCAATTTTACCGAATAATCAAAGATAGGCGTGCAACCCAATAAAAAGCAACAAGAAATTGAATTGGTGGAAAGAAAAATATGGAGAATTGTGTTATGACTTAAGAACTCAACCAAACATGCTTCATCAACTCCTAGCTAATAATTATGGTAGAAACGAATGAAAACAGAGATATAGTTTAATGCCTAACAAAAAATCTACCCAATTATCAACACGGAATCAAAGGATCAACTTTTACATAAACCATAAGGTGCATGCAACCTTATTCTCTTCAGAACAAGAAATTAAAGAACAAAGTGTTTTCTCACAAGTTCATAATAAAGATCAATTATAACATGTGTTTAATGTCGAGTACAAAGACCCTTAGGTTTGATTCGTAACATACATAAGAAAGGTTTATACATTTCTTCTCGGACCAAGCCTTATGTTTCTAACAATCCTTCTTCACATGTCACTTTCTCTTACAGAAGTTACATTTGACAACAATAATTTTTTCATTACCCTGATTACTTTCCCTAGGTCCATATCCTTTCCTTGGTGTGATCTCATTTCCTTTCTTCACAAATTTTCCTTTCTTCTTCATAGCTTTATGAGTTATAGCCAATGCAAAGTGGTCTTCTTGCTTCCTTAATCTCATTTCCTCTTGAATACACATACAAGCCAACTCATTTATATTCCATTTATCCTTTTGAGTATTATAATGGATTTTAAATGGGCCATACTTTGAGGGATGTGAGTTTAGAATAAACTGCACGATGAAGGACTCCTCCACTTTCATACCAAGAGCTCCAAGTTTAGCAGCCTTATCAACCATATTGAAGAGAAGTTTTTATGTTATTAGGAACTGTTATTCTAATAAACATAAGGTTAAGCATGTTTGATCTTTTCCAGGCTTCCATTAGGCTAACTTGTTTACATGTGCTAGCCTCTATAATTTTCCTTGGTTTCTCCATAAGCAATCCCAAGTCAAGATCCATGACACCCAAGGTGAATTGAACTTGTTCATACCATCCAGAAAAGTTTGATCCATTTCAAGTCACAATACCAGAAGCATGTGAGTACAATGAAGTAGGATCATTAACTGAAATAAAATAGAACAAAATAAAAGAGGTATAATACATAGATGCTCACAATAAGTCCTTGGGTCAAATAAAATAAACCAGTGATATCACTGCAATTGCTCCTTTGGGTGAAAATATAGTATATCCAGTGTTTATCTTTATAGGTGTAAAAACTACATCACCTACGTAGGTCTAATATAATTTATTTCTCTCACGCAATTAATCATGTTATCTTTGGGAATCCAATCATAATTGCCAAGTAATACAAATTATATTACCCTATTCACTTCATAATTAATTGAAAGTGACTATCCTTTGGGCTAGTCTCAATCTCTTAACTATGACTGCCATCGAGAATATTATTGCCTATAATGTCACCTCAAATTAATAAAGTTTATATAGTTTTATATTCATAAAATTTCACTAACCAAGGTTGCTTTGACAACTACAAGATAAGCTAACTTTATAAATACAAAACTAACCAACAATATTCTCTCTCATTTTTATTTTATCTAATTGCAAATAACGCATGGGCCGTCAATAATTTAATTACAAAAATTAACCCAAAATAATAGAAATAATCTTATATTTCTATAATAAATATTATAAGAAGATAACCATCACATGCAAGGCAAAATTTATCCATTAGATAACCATAAGGCAGTGTTTGGTAGCCGGTTAATATGGGGATAAAGGGTGATAGTTACGTGATATCCTCGTTTATCCCGCGTTTAGTGCACACATAGCGCAAATCACTCGGCCCGTAGGATTATGCTTCGGCCCGTGATAAACGAGGATAATTTTGCAAATTTTGACCCACACAAAATTGGAGAATTTCGTAAACCCTCCTCTTGTCCCTGTTTTCATTTTTTAAATGGCTCGTTTCTTCCACTAATTTACGACTCACCATTGTATATAAAGCCATAAATCCCTCATTTTTGAGGGTTTTCTCTTTTCTTCGTCCCGCGACATACCTTCAGGGTGACTCTTGCATCCCGCGACTCCGGCATTGCAGTTTCAGGCGAAAGTCAGACAACCAGAAAGAAGACAATGACAGAACAACCTGCGATAGATTGATCGACGTCCGAAGAACGCTCAACTGCAAGAATTAGTACTCTTCTTAGTCTTCTCCTTTAGGATCTCTCTTTTCCTACTCAATTTCCGCACGATAATGGCCATCCTCAAGGGGAGTTGAAAATAAGCTAAGATCCGGAGATTATCGGATAGAGCAACCTTTTGAACTGCTACTGAATCCATGGGCTGGCAAGCGACAACCTGGCGAACCTTTTCTTTATGGCTTTCCTACCTTTAGTACTCAAAGGGGAAGACTTTTGAGTCGTTGAGGACCTTGCCTTTGAGACTATTCAAGATTGAACTCTCTTAGAGAGAGATAGGTTCGCAGTTCCTGTTCAGAACAGTCCTTCCGTTTTACTTATTGGTTACGAAGCTACCTGATTACAGTTTCTTCTCAAAGTGGAATTATTCAGTAATCTGGAACCCCCGGATCGGGATATGGCTGTACATCACCAAAGTAGGTCGAATTTCTGCACAGTTGTTTTTGGGTTTCTTTCCATGGTCTTCGTTTAGATTCTTTTTTTTACTTTTATTAGCAAGCACTGTTTTTTCGCTTCCATGGTTTATTGCAATGAGCCAAACGGAGAGGAATATGCTCTTAGAAATTCTGCGAGCACATTATGTCTTTCATAATTTCATTTTTGATTATTACTTAAAAGAAGCATTCTTGTAGCACAAATTGAATGTAAAGAGAACTTTACATTTGAGGCCAATTTAGTAAAAGAATAGAAAATGAAAAAGGGGCAGGAAAATATGCATGTAATCCCTGACTACCAAAAAGGATTATTTTAAAAGATGTAATCAGCCTAAACCATTACCAAATGGAGGATAAGTACTTTTGGTCCTACTTTATCCCCCAAGCAATCGGTAATGAGGGATAACCAAAATCCGGCTACCAAACACACCCTAATAAAAATGATAACCGTCACAATAAATGTCATTAATTAACCATAAAAAAAATGGTTTCACATGAATAAATATATAACTAATAAATATGCCATTCGGATAATCATCACAATAAATATGTCATTAAAATAATTATCACAAAATTGGATTCACATGAATAAATATATAACAAATAAATATTCACATATTTAATGCATGAATTTTTTTGCATATAATCAATCTTAAAACCGGTGCACAATTAAACAAAGTCATGCTATTTTTCATCAATGTCATATTCCTCGGATTCAGAGAGGATTCATGCACAAAATTCGATCCTAAGCCCCTGCTCAGGTTCAGCAAGATGATCCATGTTTCAAAGACCACTCACAATGTATATCATGAATCCAAAATTTGAATAAAAGTTTAGGGCATGAATTCTACAGCAACGAACAAGGTCCTATGCGTTTACTCACATGAATATAAAATTGAAAACAAATTGAGAACCATATCTAAGACGTATTGATTTCGAACTATGGCTCTGACAAGAAATGTAAAACTTTTATTCAAAATTTATGTGGAAGAAGATTTACTGCCAGGTCATAAAATCAATAACATCTTAAGAATATTACAATCACAAGTATTAAAACATACCATTCGCCATAACAATTTCAACGGAGAGGATGATGAAATCCGAAAACACTTGGATTCCTCTCTTGATTGACTATAAATGTTAGGCACACCTTCTCTTCTCTATCTTTTCAGAATACACATGTAAATTTTTTATTCGGTGGAATACTTTTTGAGAAGGAGTTTTGTTTATATTATAGATGAGAGAATAGGGCCACACGTATAACAAATAACCATAAGAGATAACTACCAATCCATCATGGTACATATATCTCTTAGTAGTTGAGTTACAACTAAATTTTCATCTCTTAGTGGTTAATTTACATCTGAATTCTTGATTTTAATTATCAATATTTTCTTTAATAGATGGAGTCCAACTAATAAAATAATTTGTAACCAATTAGGTTAGTGGATCATTAAATATAATACGTGAGTTAACAGGAATTCGCTGAGTTGCGGACTATTGTGAATCGAGGATTTGAAGAATAACAAAAGGTGGACCGTGTAAGTTATCCAACTACTTATTCATCTAGCAACACATATTTGTAGTTCTTCCTCAATGACTTGGTTCAAAATGCAACTTCTGTCCAACTCTATCGTTTATATTTGAACCAAAATGACATGCCCTCTCCTTCGAATGACACTCTGCCTAACCATCCCCCTCCGCCTACAATCATATTTTGTTTTAGCAACGCAACAAAGGACGTCCAGGGAGAACCAGGGAGCTCGCAACAAAGCATGCGAGTCTTGTTTTAGCTGCGATTGAATCCTTCCCATGAAAGGATGATAACGACGTCCACTTGTCTAGAAAGGCTCTCTTGGATTTCACCTCAATAGTCATCACTAGAACAAAGTAACACATACCATTTATTAATTTAAACCATAACACACAAATTTGTATTTCATTTACGCAAGTTTGGGTGTAGGACCTACAACCCGGTGGGTCCATGATGCAGAACCGGGAACAAGTATTTCAGGTTTGTTAGTCAGGTCGTGAGTCCTTGCAAAAAAATGGACACCACTATTGTATGTAAGGTGGTTTTTGTTAGAGAAATGATATAGGGCAGGACAAAATAGCGCAAGACAGCGCAAGACAGCACAAAATGGACAATTATATTCATGTGTTAATTTTTGTATCAGTGTTCAACACGAGGGTATAATGGTGAAAATAGGTCTGTCTTGAGTTGTCTTGCGCTTTTCTGTCCTGCGCTATATCATTTTTCTTTTTGTTAGCATAAGTGTATGTAAAGAAATATTTAGAGTGAAATCTGTACAAGGAAAAGATCACCTAATTTGATAATTTCCTTAATCACCTAAATCTTTCCTTACCTAGATGTTTTTCCTCCCTATAAAATACACATAGTAAACACTACAAAACTTAACAAATCAAGGGATTTTGTTCTTGAAAACATAGTATCAAAGTAGTGATCGGCCCTTGGGATCCGATCATTAGCTCATCATCTACCTATAGCTGGTTAACACGGCTACAAACCAATGGAAGACGATGATCTCGGCACCCTTGCTACCAAAGAGGCAAACAAATCACCTCCAGCGGCTTCAGAGGGAAATCAGCCTCCAAAAAATCTGTCCTAGATCACAAACCTACTCAATCAAATGAATTCAACAAATAGAAGTCGGACAATGATGATTGGCATGGAAATAAACTACCAGAAATACTCCCTGTAGTCGTGTTTAATGTGCCTGGCAATTAGAGGAAGAGGTCGCCTCAGCCACATCACTGATGCAACGATGCAACGTTACCCAGTATATTCCCAACTAGGTTGGGGTCTGGGGGGTCTGATGTACACGGCCTTACCCTTGTAATTATACAAAGAGGCCGTTTCCGTTTTGTGACCCAGGTGGGTATCGATCCCTGGACCTCACATTTGTGAAGTGTAGTTCTCACCACTTGAGCTACCAGGCCGCCTCAGCCACATCACTGGCATCCCCAAACCCCCGAGAACAAACGACTCTGCGTTCCCAAAGTGGGAACATGCCGATCTAAGCATCTGCTCATGGACCCTTCAAATCATTGAGGTAGATCTTGTGATGAATTATGTGGAAGACCCGACGACATTGGATCTATGGAATGGCCTTACCACTACATACATCAGCAAAAATGACTCCCTGCAAATTTACGACCTTATGGTCAAGGCAAATCGGCAGCAGTAATGGTAGGGTACCCTTGAGCACCCATACAGAAATCTCCAGCACATTTGGCGCAAGATCGACCAACAGCAGCCCAACCTCATGACCTCCACACCAGGCATTGCCACATTAGCTCGTCTCCGACAAGCAATCAGACTTTTCCAGTTCTTGGTCTGGTTAAATGAGTGTTTCGACTTAGTCAAGTAGGATCTTCTCAAAGAAACCCCGCTCCATTTGATCAAAACGGCATATGCAGCAGTCCGTCAAGAAGCAGTTCGCCATGAAATTTTGAACCCGGAGAAACATCGTGAGGGCGAGATGACCTTGGGGGTTCCAAAGTGAATTCGCGACCCACTCGCAGTCAGATTCGGTGAAGCCACTACGAAAATCACCCTACCACAACAACAAGGTTGACAAAACAAAGCTAAAATGTCTCGATTTTGGTAAAAATTGGGACATGCGACGAAGAGTTTCTTTCGACAAATCAGCTACTTTGAATGGTTTCCAGACTTCAAGAAAAGAGGAAAAAAAGGAGGAACGATTGCCAATGACGTGGGCAGCACAGAGGCCGCCGGCACCAATAGCATAGACTGAAACCAAGGAGTGACGGGATTCAGCGTAGTCTCTGTGGCAGGAGGAACTAACGAGGGAGAAAGCGGGCGGGTTAATGGGGGTGGGTAAACCCTTGCCCTTAACCCCCACAATGTTCTACTTTATTTTCAT
>JAOWBN010025921.1:0-10468 GCA_028565015.1 Pinguicula moranensis
GTCAAATAGGTCGAGTCCAATATTCATGTACCACGTACACTTATATTTCATGTGATTAAACAGATACCACGTATCAAAGATCTGTGAAACATGGTCACGATTTAATCCACATGCTATTCGATTTAGTCATCTAGTTGTTCCCTTGCTAATGACTTTTAGACTAGGGACTAATTTAGAGTTTGATAAAACTATTGAGTTTCACAATTTGAGCCCACTACTCAAATGATCCATAATATACATATACAAAACTCAAGGAGCAAAATGATTTTCATCATCCAGTATACATGAAACTATCAAGAGCACAATGCTCTAGGTCACACTGTACTAACAAATACATTATTTCTTGGTCTTTATATGTGGCTGCAAATGTGTATTGAATTGTATTGCCATGGGGGGCTTTGCATTAAGAATCTTGATGTGCTTTATATTTTTCTTGAGGACAAGCAAAGATTTAAGTTTGGGGATGTTGATGAGTCCATTATATTTCTATTTTATGTAGACTATTTTTGTCTAATTTGGCTCAATATTGATAGGGGGACACATATTTATAGCTCATTTCTCTTCCTGTTGTAATTTCATGTCACTAAATGCCCTTTGCGAGAAAAGGAAGGAAAAGACACTAAAAGTCCCATAAAATACAAGATTTTGATTGCAAGGTTGTGGCCCCAGATATTCAAGTCGCAGACCCAATTTTGACGCCACATATATGTTTTGGCGTAAAACTACATAGGAAATTGTGGAATGACCATTCTGCCCTTACTCACATGTGGAAAAATATCTTGTTCAAAGCTTCCGAAGGAAGCTAACTAAAGTCAAAGCTTCCCGACGATGCTATCTCTCGCAAGCTTATCGAGGAAGCTAACTTTCAGACATATCTCTTGAGAGATAGCAAACAGAACTCATTCTGGAGGTTTCAGATTCTTGAGGGGTTGGAACTCTGGGAACGTTTTACTTGGAATTGTAGATTAATTCTTTCCATATCTCTAAAGGAGAACGATTCTGAGATGTCTTCCCCCTAGAATCACGTACCAATTCTTCCCATCAAACCATTATGGGGTAGAATCCTTCCAGGATCCGGGGCACAAGGCAACAGAACAGGAACCGTGGTGATGAAGGAGGAGCTTCGGCGACTACAAATTCATTTGAGTGGGTTTCTTGCCTTTTTGAACTTAACTTTCATTTATCTTTTGTGTATGGCATGAACCTATTTTAGGGTATTGATATAGCCACTTTTGAATGTAGTTGAGGACTTTGAATGTCCTAAACAATGGGCTACAACTCTTGTCTATTAGAGCAATGTAACCTTTATTAATTTAGTAGTGGATTTCTAATGTTTAGATCTTTAAAAATGTTGTTGTTGCTATTTGATTTTATTGTGCTTTTCTCTAACTTGCATTTGTCTGATCAACACTTGCACTTTTAAAAAGTTTGGTGGGAGGTCGAGAGACACAAACCATGATAGGAATGGTAAAACTAATGGTAATTGCCGTAAGTACGAGAGTAGCTATGGGGTTATTGATACCGTATGTGGATTTCCTAAACTCAAAGCCTTCGGTGTATTCAAGTGTGACTTCGAGAGAAGCATGCTTATATATCGTAGAGGGTTTTTTGCAACTCAAGAGAGACATGCGACTAAGGGAGGGAAATTAAGTAGATAACAACAAAACAAATCCAAAGAGTAAACCTAGAAAGAAACCTTCTAAATTCACTAGATGGTGAAGTCACTAGCCGTAGATCTCCTATACAAGAATTGATCGCATGCGTACCCCGTTTATTTAGGTTTTTTAGTTTCTTTATTTTATTCTTTTTTGTATTTTATTTGTAGGATAGTTCCACTCCTTTGTTGTTAAGTCCAAATTGCATAGAACTCACTGAACGTTGGTGATATCATCACAATCCCTGTCGATCGATACTCTTCTCATCTCTTTATTACTTGTGCGACGTGTACACTTGCACCTAAAAGTGCAACACGTATGTGCGCACCACAACCTAGCCTTAGTTTGTAATGGTGATAGATTTTTCTTGATTGATCTTTTCAGAACTACTGCCCCAACACCCAAGATGTAAGAGATTATGGGAGATGACAACAAGACATATTTTTGGCACCTCCATTTGTGCCACATTGATGTGGACTAAATTCATAGGCTGCCAAAGAATGGGATTATGAAATATCTACCTGTTGGATCGATGCCAATCGGTGAGTCATGCCTTGAAGACAAGATGGCTAAGTGAAAGTTTTTTGGAAAATGTGATAGGGACAAAGAACCACAGGAACTCGTACATTCAGATGTATGCGGGCATTTGACTGTTGAGGCTCGAGGTGGTCATCAATACTTTGTCACATTCATTGATGGTTATTCGAGATATATGTTCATCTACCTAGTGCATCAAAAATCTGAGACTTTTGGTAAGTCTAGCTAAGAAACAAGTAGGTAAGTCATTAAAGTATCTTCGATTAGAAAAGAATGTGAATACTTGGACAAGGAGTTCAAGGATTATCTAGTAGTGCGTGAAATAATTTCACAACTTACTGCACCTGGCACCTCACTAAAAGGGATGGCTAAAGATTCAAGTGAAGTAGTGGGATCTTTTAAATTGAAAATTAAAATTGCTTTGAGAAAGACAATGTTACATTTGTTTTGACATTGACATTATCTATAGTATGAGTTCAAGTACTATTTTGATTTAAATTTTGAAGCATGCTCATGTTATAAAATGGTTTTTATGTATGCTAAAACCCATAAAACCCCATTGTTTCCACTAAGTCCTTTAAAAACATACCCTACATCAAAAAAGGCAAATACCCTAAATAAAGTACTTTGGCACATAATTTTAAACCACATTATGAATAGGCCAAAAATTTAAGGACTAAGAAGAATGAGATTCTAATTCTAAGAGTTAGATAGTAATTAAATAGGAGTTATTAAGCCAATGAAACTTTAAAGTACATAAGCCTCTCAAGAGTTCAAACCTATTTAAGGGATTCGCATTACTCGTGATAAAAAAGGATATAAGATAATCAAGAGTTGTTTATAGGGTATCCAAGAGGAATAAGAGCTGCAAAGTCACAAGGATGGCAAGACATTTGTATCGACAAAGGCCACATTGCTTGAGCACGATTTTGTGCATGATTATAAGCCTTGAAGTAAGTGTTACTTGAAAAGCTTGAGTCTGATGAGATCAGGTCCAATGATAAACCGACCACAAACAAGGATAAAAAAATATAAACTACACTTGTTAAGGGACCTCTTCGTCGCATTGGGAGGGTTTTGAGATAGCCTAAATGGTATGGATTCCTTGGTGAAGCACACAATGCTAACCAGAAAGAAAGAGAGCATCCATTGGCTTTTATAACTGCAACGCAAGACCCTGACAAGGAAAAATGGCAGGATGACATGAAGCAAGATGTTGCCTCAGGGATTTAAATCCCAAACTGATTTCGATTATATCACCTATATTAAAATTGATTGACATACCCAATCCAATTCTTGGTGATTTTGTTTTGAAGGATACAACATGTTCCAAAACTATTAGAAGGCTATGATGTCAATACATATCTAAATGTCTATAAATCTTACCACAGAGGTCCAAATTAGATGATCCAAACTTTATTGGGCAATATACCTCAGCAACTTTCTATAAAGCTATCACACGCAACCTTATTCAATCTGGTTGAAAGTAGTTTATGTGTTGAAGACATGATAATATACAAAGGAGAATTGATCAAATGCAGAAGTGATGAATCTCTATCTTATCTCCTCTTAGACATGTCAAAATCCAATGTATTCAATTCTATTGGAAACGTTACATCAAGAACTTCTCAACAGGATATCACATGAAGTCTAATTCACTCTAAATGAGAATAGTCTGATTGTTGAAGACAGGACAACAAGACTCGATATTGCATAGATGTTTGAAGTTCAAACTCGTCCAAGGAGGAGCAATGGATTGCAAGGTTTTGGGTTAAGTACAAATGATTTCAACTCTATGTGAGATAGAAAAGAGAACCAAAAATAATAAACAACTCAGTCTGGAGGAAAACAGAGGGACTTACGCTTTGATGAGCAAACTTGATCAACTTAAGAGAACATCCGAGATGAAGAATTCTCTCGGGAACGTAAAGGATTGACTAAACAATTCAAAGTGACAACTCATTTCATAAATCTAGAACACTAAAAGAAATGATGAGCTGGCACTAATTTTATGCAATTTGAATTTGAGAACTGTTGGCTGAGCGGGAACACTATTCAAGACCGTTACCCAAAAGGCATATGATAAAAGGATCTTAAAAGAAAGAGACGCTCAAAACGTTTCAATCCAACATCTTTCAACAACTTAAAAACTTCCAGATCAATGTTATCCGAGGTTACAATCAAAACGTTTCCCTGTTTTAAAGTTGACGGTGAAGGGACATTTTCTCCAGTGTCTATGCTCAAGTCCATTTGCATACTCCTATCCGTAGCTGCATGTCTTGACTACAAGATACGGCAAATAGATGTCAAGGTGGATTTTTTAAATGGCCATCTAGAGGACATCATTTATATGACCCAACCAGAAGTGTTCATCGCCAATGGAGATGAGTAAAAGGTTTGCAAGTTGCAAAAGATCCATTTATGGATTGAAGCAAGATTCTAGATCTTGGAACACAAGATTTGGTGAGACCATCAAGTCTTATTGTTTTGCTAAGAGTGATGATGAACCAAGTGTATACAAGAGGATTGATGGTGACAGTGTAGTTTTTTAGTTCTTTACATGGATGACATCTTACTCATTGGAAATAATGTAGTAAGATTGTGAGAAAGAAGTAAAGAAGTTGATAGCTAGGCAGTTCCAAATGAATGATTTGGGAGAAGCTAGCAACAGTATTGGGATCCAAGTGATTAGGGATCACAAGAAAAGGATGTTAGCACTGCCTCAAACATCTTATATAGATAAAATGGTTGGCCATGATAAGATGGAAAATTCCTAGAGGGGAAAAAATCCCTCTTACCGCGTTTTGTTTAGATCGATGAAGTTGACACCCATTCTCCACTTGCTCTTCCCCTTGGGCATGAGAGCCACACTTGGCAGACACCCCATATTTTTTTACCTCTTTGATGTGTTCGACTATAAGCGATCTCTAGATTTCGAACTTAATGATGATGTATTTTCTTGGATGAGACTTGCGCTTTGCCTATGGGTGGAAGATGTGCCACATATGCTTAAGGATGGGCTTCCCCTCAAGGATGTTCGATAGACGTCGTGTTAGGTAGCCGATGTCCTGATGCTTCCTTGAGGGAGGTCGCAGTAAGTTAATATTATTTTGCCTATCTCGAGTGGGGTGGAAAACTTTATGAGCTGGTTGTAGGTTGAGACAATGGCTTGGAACTGGTGCGAGATGGATTTGCCGAGTATTGTATCATAGTCGAACGACTGTCAGACTACTACAAAGCGCACCACCTCTACTAAGAAGTTTGTTGTTAGACTTGGTACCATGTGAGACATGTATTGAACAACATATTGCTAAGTATTAATTCAATGATATTTACATTTGCCTTTTATGTTTATATATTGGGTAAAAAAATAAAATCAAATACTAATAGAATTCCATGATTGCAAAATATGTATCTTAGTTGTCCAACAAGAAGGGTCTTATGAGAGGATTGGACTTCAAGATTGCAATCTAAACAAAGTCCATGGTTTAATAGATTAAATTCTTAAAAGATCTAAGTTGGGATTTCAAGACTTCCAAATGACCCTTGGAGTTTTCCAGAAATCCTTGTGAAGGAAATGACCAATCCATGCCATTGGTTAGGTGTTGCCTAGATGGAGATTTCTATATGTAGGAAAGAGTTTTACATAGAGATGACAGGGATGTGATAATGAGATGTTTAATAGCCATTAGCCAAGATACTCCTATTACATCACAAAGATGATCATGTATAAGTTATCTGAAAATTTTGAGTATCTTGAGAGACTCTGTTACATGACATTTGATTCTTTGATTTGATAGGTAAGACCTTGTTGTGATTACACAAGCCAAACTCCTTTCATATTGGGAGCTAAATGATGTAGCTATCAGTGTACAAGATAGAATTCACACCTCTCTTATCTCCGTAGGAATGGGGAGTTGAATCATGGTTTCTAAGAGGGTTTATTTGGTACTTGAATGAGAACACTCATCCACCAATGAAGATTCGCCGAATTAATTATTCTTTAGAGAATAAAGGGTACTTGTTGCGCAAAATACATTTAGGTGGGTTAACGGACATTGGAGCCAAACCTAATTGTGAACCTTGAATGAAAGATCACGTATAAATAATGATTATATCAATAAACACTTCCAAAGTAATCTTTGAGTAAGAAAGTTCACATGAGATGAGAGTTCAACCTCGTGCCTATAGTGGTGTGTTCACGAAATTAAATGATTAGTGACTCGGTATATAGTTTATGAGCGATGATTAATATGTTTGGAGTTCACTGTATGGGTTCCTCTCCGAGTTAGCCTACAAAGGACATAATACTTTGTTTGCAATTGCTCAAAATAATGTTCACATGCATTCATGAGAAATTTATGAAACAACAGAAAGAAAAAGACCATTTTTGGAAAATGGAGAAGAAATGCCAAAATGGTGTGCACCATGTGCTAGGTGTAGCACACGATGCACATAGATTTGTTGTGCATGCTTGGATCTTGTGCGGGCACATACGTCATGCACGCGTGCCTATCAGGCGCAAGCACAAGCCCGATGGAGCATTCATC
Organism: Pinguicula moranensis; assembly: GCA_028565015.1. NCBI lineage: Eukaryota > Viridiplantae > Streptophyta > Magnoliopsida > Lamiales > Lentibulariaceae > Pinguicula > Pinguicula moranensis. Next base: position 6,743 of record JAOWBN010025921.1, read on the forward strand.
ACGCTTGGCTGAGTGCTATGGGCATTTGCGTAGCACATCACATGGTCATTACTCGTAAGGGATGGTGGCCGTATTGCCCATGTCACAGTGATGGGTCGTGCGTGCCATGTTTGTCAGACGGTGCACACGTCTGGCCAAGAATCGGGGGACCCGATGCTATCTTTGTTATTTTGTGAGAAAATAAATCCCAATGATCCATTAATTATGCTTAATGAATTAGAGAGTCTAATTTGGACTTTTGATTAAGTTGTTAGTTAAATGATAATGGAATCATAATTAAGTTTCTTTGGGCTAATTAAATGAGATTTAATTAATAGATCCAATAGTATTTAATTAAAATGGATTTACTTAAAAATCATAATTAAGGGATGAGTCCTAATTGATCAAGGAAATTGATTAATTAAATAATTAATCCTAGGAATTAATTTAATTTCTCTCTATAAATACAAACCTATACCTCTCGTACAATACACAAGTCATAATACATGAGTTTCACTCTAAGAAAATGTAATTTTCGAGTTCATTGTTTATAGGGGGCGACGCCAAAAATTAAGGAGAGAAAAAAGTGTTCTTTCTTTCTTTGCCCATTCGTCATGTCTTGAGATTTGATCTACCAAAAGAGAATTTTGGGTCGTGTCTATTAATCTTTTGGGAGAACAAAAGAGATCCATGATCTTGAAGTATAGTTCCGGGATATAACTCGGAAATTTCGGTTGTTTTGGAATTCCAAAATGAAGCCATTTTTCCCTATTGCACTCGAATAGCTTGGAGGTCTACAAGAGGTAACTAATTGGATTATTTTCCCTTTAGATCTATGTTCTATCAGGCGTATATATAACATATTATTTGTGAGAATTGGTTTATTCACATGATAACGTGACAATTATGTTTTATTTAATTTTAATCTAATGCATGGAGCACCAAGATCCTTAATCGATTAGATATATGGTATGATTAGACTTCTTTCATATTTAGGATTAGATCCTTGGGACTAAATAGGTTATTTAAATTTTAATATGATTATTATCTAGACTACACCAAAACCAACATTTGTGCATTCCTCCAATACAACGAGCACTTTGATGGCTTCTTGGGATTCGACTTCCACGCTGCAGAAACCCACGAGCAGGGCGATAACTGATTCCCACGCGGTTCTTCCCTGACCTATTTGTTCCAAAATGACATAGTATATTATGTCGACGAAACTCTCGTAGTCAATCAAGATTCTTTTCATGTTGAATCTTCTTATTTTTTCCATAATCACCTTGGGTGCGTGCTTAGGGAGGAGGTGCTTGTGCCGTTGTCATGCCAGGTCCTCCCGTAGTGGCCTTCTTTCGGTTCCTCATGGAGATTTCTCCCACGAATCCCCAAGTGATCATGTTGATAGCCGGCGAGTCAACATCTTTCGTCTTTTGCTTGGGGTCGTGCTCTGAGGTGCGGTCATACGGCTTCCGCTTCTTCAAGGTTCCGCCACTGATGCTAAGCTCTATTATAGTATTACACGCTGCCTTAAAACGGCTTATGTAGCTGGTTATAAATTCTCCTTTCTGTTGCGTGACTTCTATTCAGGAGAGGAGGCCTAGGAGTTTCATACATTGGCTTCCCCACTCGGGAGATGAGATTGGTCATTTCCCAAGCGTTCAGCCGGCAATCCTCTCTCTTGGTGTTGTCATCTCTTGGGGCTTTACGTCGGTTCCCTTTGGTGTAGCGATGTTATGGGCGATTGTGTTATCCTCCCCACGCCGGTTTAGTCTGGGAATGTCTTTCCTTTCTTCTATGTTGCCCTTCCTTGAGGACAAGGTTTCTTCTAGGTTTTCTCGCAAGATCTCGCCCTCCGCACGGAAGGTTTGCGTGTTTTCCGGTGGGGGTGCTTTCATCATCTTAAGTTGTAGCAAAAGATTTTCTCAATTAGTTTGAGAAATGCACGGACAATGCCAATGATGAACCAAGAAAAAAAATGTGTGACGGGTGTGTGTTTGTGCTTCACCGATTCCTTAATTCACACCAACAGTTCTTAGAGATAAGAGATACAAATAAATAAGTATAAAGTATGCTCGCTTGTATTATCCAAGAATTGTTTATCTTACTCATTAGCCAATTGGCTTTTTTAGAGTTTATACAATGGTATATCAATATTTTTTTTATGGATATGATAGTTATCATATAAACCACTTGTGGGCGATGGCGGTTGCTTGTTATTTTTTCTGCCAATGGCTCGAGGAGGATAAGCATGTAAGACAGCGCTTGTCATATCCTTGTCTGGAGAATGTATGTGCCCATCTCAAAGTAACTCGTTGTCGGTACGAGACAGTTCCTACTCGGGTCCATGTGTGAAGATACGAGGTGGATTCATCGAGGTACGGCCAACCTTCGAGGTGGCTTGAATATTTGACAAATTCTCTCCTTCAGGCGACGAATGAGCCTGTCACTTGGCTTTTATCAACCATTTTCTAGCCCACATCAAAACCGCCATGAGTGAGAGTATAATATTCAAATCTTTGGTAGTGTGAATTTTTCAAGAAGTTATAATCAACGACAAATGTGAATAAGATTATGTGCAGGTATACAATAAAGAGATTTTTCCTCCTGCAACCTCAATTATCATAAAATAACAATTAAAACAAGCACACCTGTGTTTCTCCAATAGATTACGAAAATTATTTGCATAAAAACACGAAGTTCATGTATTTTTATAGCCAAAAGTTGATTTGTAAGGTGCACTAGAGAAAAAGCATTAATTTTGAGCTAGTGGAGAACTTCCCTTCAGTATGTGTTGTGCCCAATTTATTTCTTTGCTAGGTCTTTTTTGCCTGTCGAGTGATCTCCGATTTTCTCCCACAACGTTTTGTTAGGTGTTGAGTATCTCCACATGTAGATGCACTACCGACGGATGTTTGTGAATTACTCTTGTTGGTAGTATCCTATCACACACGGATTAGGAACAAGAAGTTATAGTTACATATAAAGAAATGTGGTACTACAATCTATTACCTTAGTACTAAGTCTTTTAAGAGAGTAATCCACATTCACTTTATGGGTTAGCCCACACACGCGCACGCCTCCGAACCCGAGCTCGTTTACTGCTGGGCCGAGTCTACTAAACCTTCTCAACTCTCGTGATAATTGCAAATCAATATTAAAATGATTCCAAGTGGCACTTTTTCTTAGATGAGGAGTTGTTCCCGGCTCTTTTCTTTGGTCTTCTTCGAATTTCAGAAGTGATTTCAACTTGGAAGCGGCCTCTATTTGACTCTTGAGTATGTAGATGAGTGCTTTTCAAATTTCGGAGCGAGTCCTTTTCTTTTGGAACAATGAGCATATCTTCGGAATGATTCTGCAACATGATTTTACCCATAATTTTTGAAGCTCCGGAGAACATATGTTCTCGCAAGAGGCATGCGGTTCTCGGCCTAACCGTCACTGTCCGAAAATGTTCTTTGATATGAATGTTGCATTGTTCGACCTGGGCGGAGGAGGCAAAGGGACCAGCAGTCATCCAGAATTTAAAAAAAAATATTCATGTAAAAAAATATTTTCTAGTTTGGTCCCCCATTGATCTTGTAATTGTTTTGGAATATTACATAGTTATGATTAGAGTAGCCCTGGGTAGCGGTGCGGGCGGTGCCAAAACAGCCCGTACCGCTTCCCACCCACGAAAGTTGCGGTTCTGAAAATCTATACCGCGAACCGCCCGCGAAGAGCTGTTACCGCACCGTACCGCGAAAC
>JAOWBN010025932.1:0-10468 GCA_028565015.1 Pinguicula moranensis
TTCCACTCGGGTTCACAAATATGACCCATAACCTGTTTTAGGGCAATTCTATTACTCCACGGAACCATAGATCTGCAACTGCTTTGCCTGGATTTATTCATTTGAACCCGAGATTTGTTTATTTGAAAAAGCATTTGAAGGTTCTTATTTTTTTGGCATTTGTTGCTTTATATCCTGCGTGTACATTTTTTACGCACACGAGCACACAGAAACACGTACGTATATTTTATATAGATATATGTGTGTATATATCCTCCAGGAATCATCATAGTATGAGGAAAAATCTGGAAAGCAAAATCATTAGATAATGATGAAGAAGTGATGGGTGGTGACAGTAAATATGATGAAATAAATAAATCCAAAAGAAAAAGGTCTGGAGTCTGGACAATGAATTAAATGTCGGCATTTTTTGTTTATTGTTTTATTTTTTTATCATTTCAGCTCCGGAGAAACGACAGAGAGTGCCCTCTGCTTACAACCGGTTCATCAAGTAAGCAACACATGTACATATAAATAAATAATATTTATATTCATTGTAGGGAAAATTTCAAATCTGATATTTATATTTTGTAGTTAATAAATATGTATAGAATAGATTCATTTCAGCGTCTCAGCGATCTCAATTTTTATTTATTTAATCTGAACCAATTTTTGCAGGGATGAGATCCAACGTATAAAAGCTGGAAACCCTGATATAAGTCACAGGGAGGCGTTCAGTGCCGCTGCAAAAAATGTATTATAGTTTATTACTCATAACAGTGACTATCTATCTATCTACACTACACAGTACACCCTAATTAACTAGGGTTCCTGTTTTCTTGCTTTATAACTAGCGTTTACTTTTTTAACGCCACGGTGTGACGAATCTGTACTTTTTACCAATAGCTGGTAAAAAGAAAAAATATTTTATGGTGTTAGATTTATTTTTTTTCGCAGACTATGAATTTTTTATTATATTTTTGTTTTGTTTTCTTTCTCCCAGTGGGCCCACTTCCCCCACATTCATTTCGGACTGATGCCTGATCAACCCGTGAAGAAGCCGAATGTGTGCCAACCGGTATGTATACACACACATACACCTATTTGTTTTTTCAAAACCCTATGACCTAAATTTCAGACTATCTTTTTTTATTCATCACAAACCCCTAATTCTTTTGTAGGAAGGAGACGATGTTCTGATGAAAGACGGCTTTCTTGCTCAGGCGGCCAACATTGGAATATCTCCCTACTGAGGGAAGCCTCAAAAAGCTGTTCTCGAAGTCTCTAGCTTTTAATTAGCTGCTTTCTCTGTCGCTAGGGTTCTGGATCTGTTGTATTATGCTGCCTTCTTCTCAAACTCTGTTCGGACGGTTGACTTGTTAATTAGCTTCATGTGTTTATGGAGAGAGAGACAGAGAGAGAGGATACTTTGGATTTTGCTTGCTAATTGCTAGTTCGAATTACTAATCTCTCTGAAAACCATGAGACGAGTTTCTCGATTGCAGCTTTTTCTCTGCCTTGTCTTATTAAGATAAAGTTTGTCTACCGATAATGATGTGACCTTGATACTTTGGGATTAGTGTTCGAATCTTTTGGTGAAATAGGGTATTATACAAGGATGGACTTAAGCCGGGGAAACTCGGGGTATTGTCAATATTCGATCCCGTCCCGATAAGAAATTGGATCGAATTTTCGGCCCTCATATCGTCCCAAAAACTCGAATTTTTGAAAGAAAAAAATGGGAATTCAAGTATCGGGACTACCCGAACCTGAAAAATTATAACGTAAAAAAAAACCCTGATTTTTCAATTACCCGATTTTCCGTTTTTCCGATTACCCAAAATCCGAACTCCATCCCGAATTCCCGACGTCGGGTAATCGAAAATTCAGCCTTCGGGTTTCCTGATGCCCGATTCCCGACTCGGACCGTTTGGCCACCCCTACTCAGGTTTGGGGTCGGACCAGGGAAGTCCAGGACCCAAGGGTGACATGCGGGCTACCCCTGGTTCGCCCTTGGTCTTGTAGGCCAAGTCTCACAAAGCTCGAAACCTTCTTTCGGACATGAGCCAACAACATAAGCGTACACACTATTATGTTTGATCTACATAACAAAATAAACTTCATCATCTATTTCCAGTCTCTTCATAGTGGATTTTTCTTGATAGCATTTATGCTTTTCACAGATCCCCTGACCCCCTTACGTGGCAATAAACTTTGCACACAGAGTGATAATGTAATTGATTCAATCTGATTATTCTGCAAATTTTAGATGGCGGAGAGAAGAGAATTAGAAATCTCTGAGTTTTCTTTTTTCAATTGGGTCGAGCTTCTCAATTTTATCTAAACTTTGTATCCGCTGTGTTTTCGTTATTCGATTTGAGAAAAGGGGTGTGGTGAGCCCTCATGAACAAGAGCTCCCAACGTGGAAGTAGCAATTGCATAAGGGCGAACCATGAAAATTAGATCGGTGTCTCGTGTTTATATTCCTGTTCCCATTCTTGAAGATTGAGAGTTGTTTGAAGACAATTAATTCATTGAGTGGGGCAAAAAAAAATTTAGAGGGGGAATACTAAAAAAATTTAGAGGGGAAATAAATTTTCTTAAGGGAGCGATACACTTTTTTTTTTAGGGACGATAAAATAATTTATTTGCTCAATATTTATAAAAAACTAATAGTTTTACTAACTCAAGCAATGATAAAAAAACCTAATTTATTTATAACGGGCAGCTTATATGAACATAAATGGTGACATAAGTGGTGACATTTGATTTTGGCCGTCTATTTCTTTATCGATCGACGGCCAAGATCAAAAACAGTTTCTGTTTTTATAAGAAGAAGGGAAAGTAACTGAGTAACAGAGTGCGATAGCTTCTTTCCTGCTCTTCTTCAAGCTCCAAGCTTCCTCACGGGAAATGTCGTAGGCATTCTGCAGAACCCCCACCGGAATGGAGCGGAAGGCGGAGAGGCGCCCAGCCAGCGGTATTCCCCTGGTTTCCGACGACCTGGATCCGACGGTATTCCCCTGGTTTCCGACGACCTGGATCCTTCCACGACCTCGGGTCACGTAGATTGCGCTGTTTTTATAAGTGCGGGATCTCAGCTAATAAAAACAGAAACTGTTTTTGATCTTGGCCGTCGATCGATAAAGAAATAGACGGCCAAGATCAAATGTCACCACTTATGTCACCATTTATGTTCATATAAGCTGCCCGTATTTATCTCCTTCCCCTTGAACCAACTCCAACATAAAATTTGAAGCATTTGATGGATTTCCACCATGTTAATATCAATGCTGGAGAAATGGTGCTGATTTCTTACCCTCCACAATAGCCATGTCATAGTTAACCATATGGTTTGCCATTTCTCTTTGTGCACTCCTGCGAGTCACAGTAACATATACTGATTATGCGTTGATATATGTTGTTGTACCCTGTAATCTGAGCCAACCATCTCCCATAATATCTTGTTGTGGTTGCAGTATTGAAAGATATAATTTCCATTCTCTTGCTCTTCTTTACACAGCGAACCCTAAACTGCGAAGGTGTTAGTTCAATGAAGGATAAATTGATAATTTAACATATAAGAATTAAGACAGATTATTGGATATACTTCTTTTCCGTTTTATTAATCAGCCAGAAAATTGGATAGGCCGAATTAGGAAACCGATTTACAGCATGCGTAACTAAACCATAAATTAAGACTAATTATTCAATTCTTTATTTGGCCTAATCCACCCCAGCTAAACGCCTCATTTAGATGATTGGCTATTGACCCAATTAATAAAAGCAGATTCTTGTATTGGCCCATAGGCATAAATAGGCCTAGATGAAATGGAGTGACAATTAGGACCGTGAGGATGAACTCTATTTAGGGCTTTAACCGAATTAGGCCCAGTGAAAATGTTTCATCCTCTCATTCTCTGTTCACAAATGTTAAAATAACATGAAGAAAACCACAAATTGGGATTAGGGTAGCCGGACAGAAAACAGTTAAATTGGGGTAACTTAGTATTATCCATGTTTATCCAACGTTTGGTAGCCATACAGTTTTTATCCCGCGACCCGAAGGATACATGATGGACCCGGGATAACTTCATGTTTTACCACTATTATTGTCCGAAAAATTTGGACGGATTCAATTATCCACCTTCTGTCCCTGTAAGGAAGTTACAGAAATCAACAAACGGAGCTTCAAACGTCACGATTTAGAAATCTTCAAAATCGATTCTTCTCCACGACGAATGGCCGTTCCTCCACCGTCCCTTCTCCTGCGAAATACACTCCGCTACTCTCGACGATAGTAACACAACATTCACCCTTTACTTTCCTATTTGCTTTTTTTGTTTGCATTTTCGATTGGACAGTTCTAAGGTCTTGGACAAATTTTCGTTATATTTTGTATCCACTGATTGTTTTGACTCAATTTCTTCAATATGTATTAAACTTTGATCAAGCTTGCTCGATTTTAGTAATCAGGGCTAGATTTTCTCGATTTTGCTGGATTTTGCAATGTATTCTTCTAGATTTTGAACCCATATGGATATGTTGCGTTTAGTGATTGTTGAATCAGTGTTCTAGTTTAGGTTACCTATATGTGTGATTCTTTCAATACAATATTCGCAGATTCATAGAATTCAGTTGTGTGTGCTTCTTCTTGTGAATTGTATTGTACCTATATGATGCTAACTCAAAGAAACAAACAAACTATTACTGTGACTAAAATTGTGGTCTTTTGGAATGTTTAAAGTGTCATTGATTATCATAGTACTCGAATCTTTTGGTTATGTAAAACTCTACCATAAATCTTTTGGGGGTTGCAATTATGATGCTATGCGCAAGAATTTTCGTCAATGTACTGCCCATTATTATAGAAATAGCAGAAAATAGAGAAAATAGTGGCACATGAATGTGTAAGCGCAGACGTGATCGAAATGAATCTCCTAAGTACTTGATACTGGACAAGATCTCTGAAAAATTTGCATTCATTAAAAGGATAACTTAAGAGTCCAATAGGGAATGTTTCAAGAACCTCGGGATGCCGAACAAAGCTTCAACTGAACTATGCATAGTGCTGCGAGATGATTGTGTTTTAACTGACGATCATTGTGTGTCTGTGGTTGAGAAGGTAGCTATCTTTCTACGAACACTTGCCCACCACCAAAAAAAATAGGATCTTGCAAACCGATTTCCAATGTAGTGGTCAGATCATTAGTCAAGCATTCCATCAGGTCCTCAGATATGTGCTCAAGCTACGTAGAAGACTATTAGTACCACTTACTCCAGTTGATGAAGCAACCACGTATAAGATATAGAAATGCTTTAAGGTATATCTACTATATTTCCTATAGAACTTGAGCACCTCTGGTCTGACAATATTTAATTTGTTTGTAAGGATGCATAGGTGCACTAGACGGTACCTACATATCGCTATACATCCAGGTAGAAAACCAACCTATATACAGGATGAGGAAAGGTCATCTTGCTACAAATGTTCTAGGAGTTTGTGATGCTGAAGGACGTTTTGTATAAATACTTGCTGGTTGGGAGGGAGGGATCAGCACTAGATGGGCGCGTGCTCGGGACATAATCACCCATCCAAATGGACTAAGGATCCTAACAGGTAAGTTGAGCATAATCTTATACTATGAATTAGAGTATGTGCTTACATGATGAATTGCCTCAAATGTTTAGGGAATTATTACTTGTGCGATAGTGGATACATGAATTGTGAAGGTTTCCCCACTCCATACAGACAAACACGTTATCATCTATAGGAGTGGGGTAGTGCAAATTGCAGACCACAAAATTACATAGAGCTATTCAACCTTCGCTATGCTGCAACCTGTAATGTCATAGTGCGTGCATTCGATATTTTGAAGAAGCGCTTCGCATGCTTAAGGAGCTCCATGTATTATCATATTAACACCCAATGTGATATAATTCTCGCTTGTGGTCTGTTGCATAATTTTGTGACAAACGTCACACCGTATGACCCGTTGTTAGATCCGGCCACTACCCACTTCCCTGGAGCTGAAGAACAAATGAATCCGTTCGAAGAAATACATGACCACATTCAAACAGTGAATTAATCTCCTGGATGTAATCTGTTCAAAGATCAATTAGCCAACGGACTTTGGGAAATCTACCACTTAGCTGGGGGCTAACTGATTTTATGTGTACATTGTATTATGCTCTTCATCTTGTTTGTGACATTGTGACTGTAATTTATTTGTTGAGGGCTTAGACTTACTTTATTGGGGACATAGACTTGCTTGGTCAAGGACATAGAATTTATTTGGCTATTGTTAAACTCTATTTGTTTGTAATTGTTTATTCCATCATTGTTTTATCACCTTATGTGTAAGGCTAAAAGATGGACAAAGTCACTTCTGAGGGATTTGATGAGCTCGCTCAACCCACTCGAAGGACAAGACTTGGAATAACAACGCTGTATAAGCATCCCGGGAGTAATCATGATGTAGCAGGGAAGGGAAAAAAAGGAACCCCATTCAGAGCCAGCGAATACTAAGAAAGTGTATCTCAATCCGGATGAAGAAAGAGCTTTGTTTACAACCCTTAAATACTTAGCACAAGAGGATTGGAAGGTTGGTCAGGTATGGAAGATGGGCGCGGACCATAAGGCAACTGCCATGGTCCAGTTGGCGGTGGTTGGCAGTGTGATAACAACCAAAAATGTTGAAAACAAGCTGCACAATGTGGGTAACCAATATCGATTACTCATTGAATTTTCTACATTTTGTGGAGTAGCAATAGACTAAGAGACTCATACAGTCATAGTCGACTCAGAGGACATGTGGGACGAATACAAACGGGTAGAAAACATTTTTTTTACTTTATATTGCTATGTTGATCCATTTCAACGCACGATTTTTGACGTTTCATTAATATTTGCAAGTTAACAGCAAGTACCTCGCATTGAAAGGCAAGTCATTCCCTTACTATGAGTTGTGGTGCAAACTCTTTGGTTACTATCGGGCTACAGGGTCAGTCGCAAGAGATCATGAAATTGCATAAATAGATTCGTACACGACACCAACAAATATCCATTCACCTGTTCACGATATAGATGAAGAAATTGATGAGACATAGCCCATTGGACTACAGTTGCTGACAAAGCACCATCAGGTATAGACGGTGATTCGAGTGTAAGCCGTTGTAGGCGTAAGAGACCAAAGGCAACAAATGAGCCCAAATTAGCCACAAGGGCAAGAGACACACTAGTGAACGCGGATAAATTATTCATTATGGCTGAAAAACTCATTGTCAAGAAGGAGTATAATCGAAGCCTGAAATTGATATGGAAAAGACCACGAAGCTGATGCCACAACTGGATGCATATGAAGACTTGAGCCTTGAGTGCAAGATCCGTTTAGTTGATCACCTACTCACACATGGTGTACAATATTGCTATTGGATCAATACGGATGTAGCAGGCCATACGGAGTTTTTCGGACTGTTTTGTGAGAACAAACTCACATAAACGGTGAACTTGTTGTATCCGTTGGACGTACACGAAAGACACCTTTATGAATGTGCTTATGGACATCATTTTGATTTGGCTTTTGTAATGCCGAAATGACTTATGTTTTGGACTTGAAATGACTTATGTTTTGGATATCATTTTAATTAGGCTATTGTGCGAATTCCATTGTGTACCTTTATGAATGTGCTTATGGACATCATTTTGAACTTGTTCTATCTTTATGAATGTGCATATTCCATTGTGTACATATATATATTTAAAAATTGGATAGGGATGGGTTGGGTATTGGGGCAGTGTACTCCGTCTGTGGCCATAATGATCTGATTCATAAACTCAATCAATGTTCGCTTCTCTGCACGGACACTTTGACCCCACAAGATCTAGTTTAGTTTGGTTAAACTTGCTGCCAAGTTGAGAAGTGAGATAGACAATGTACGTCTTATGTTGAATTGTGTACAAAATTGTTCAAGTTGGATTGAATTGTGCAAAGAACAGAGTTGAGTTGTGTATTAGATGCAACAGATGTACCAGATGCATAAGACAACACTCAACCTATCAACCTAAAAACATAAATCAGTTGCATCAACATATAGAAACTTCAAACTGTATCAACTTACAGAAACTTCAAAACTCTACATCAACATACAAAATGGAATCTGCAGAATTTACATAATGGAATGAGTATAATTTAGAACTCAAAAATTTGCACAATTTAGAACTCAATCTAAACAATGCACAATTCGGAATTCAAAACAGCAAGTAAATGTACAATTCAAAACTCAAAACTTCAAAATGTGAATCCAAAACCTTCATATTTCATAGGAACATCCGCATACAAAAAGTGATGCAGTTTATAAGTCCGAAACCATAAACCATAATACAAAACATAATTTACTTGCAGACAACAGTAAATTAATTGATGTGAATGTTGAAGACCCAAAATGAATTTGGATTCTTACATGGTTTAAAATAATTGGACTCGGTGGTGTGAATTACAGCGAAACACAGTTTTATAATTTCTTCCAATCAGAGGCACAAATGTGATCGGATTGGTTTGAAAATTTAACTAGAGATAGATAACTCATTGAGAATCTTCCGGTACAAAGGACATCAAAATTTAACGGTCCGATAGTGAGATATGGATTTTGGAACAAATGATTGTTTTATTAAAGTTATGAACTTGAGACGAATCTCTTTGTTTCTTTGAATTCATATTCTAAAAAGAATTATGTTGCAAGCATCTTAGGGTTTATGTAAAGGTTGATTCTATTATTTTTATGTTGATCATAGAATGTATCCTCTAGTAGGAGTTTGATCAATTCTTTGGTTAACATTCGTTTCTAGCGTAGTAGTTGGCTAGGGGTTGATGTTCATCATTTGATTGACTTTCAACGGCATAACATATTTCTTTTATCTCCGTTTATTTTCCATCGTTCTACTTCGTATAACTTTTTGTTGGGTTGCACAATATATCCTTTAATTTTTTTTTTCATTTCGAAATTTGTTTGATTCATGTATTTCTTTTGGTACAAGAATAAGTTCATGACTCTACGTTTACCTTCCGCTATCTAAAATTCACGTCATTAACCCTAACACCTAGGTAAGGTATTCAGCTATGAAGTCTGTGGTGGCGGTAACATAAGTGACACAGGAAGGATCCTCCTCCAAGGGGACATGGAGGTTGTCCGTAGGCAGGAGTCTTCCACAATCGCCTCTTCATCAGTGTTAGTATCATGTGCTCAATGACGATGGAATTTATAGGCACATCTTCGACTAGACACTCAAGCTTCACCATTGGTCCGGCGGGTGGACAGTGGTGGCGTCTTTATGGGTACTGGCTCCCTTCCTTGTACGCTCGTGCGTACATGACCAGCGAAAACCTCGTCGGCCATTTCACACGACGAGGACGTGAATGAAGCGGCGGAACCCTAGATGATGAGGCGCTGGAGGTTTCTGGACTGTGGGTTGCTCCACGACGGAACAACATCTTGTACTTCTGGGTGCGCATGTGAAGTAGGGGTGCTTATTTGGAACTCAGAAATCAGAAATTTCCATTTCCAAAAAATTCCGTTTTCGAGTTCCATTTCCATAGTCTTATTCGGTATAATGGAACGGAAATGAAAATAGGTGATCGGAAATTAAAATTTCCAATTTCCACACTCAATTTGAATTTAATCGGAAATGGAAATGGAAATGGAACGTTTTTTACTCCAAAACACAATGAACATAATCGGAAATGGAAATGGAACGTTTTTCACTTCCAAATACAATGAATAGTAATCGGGAATCGGAAATAAAAATGGAAATGAAAATTTCCATTTCCATTTTAAATCGCAAATTCAGAAATTTCCGTTCCATTTCCGATTCCGATTCCGATTTTCGATTCCGAACGAAAATAGGGTAATTCGGAATGGAAATGGAATGAAAATTTCCCTCCGAACTGTGTTTGGAACGAAAATGGAAATGGTCATTTTCGACGGAAATTTCCGAATAAGCACTCCTAATGTGAAGGACGAATCTGGTAGGCAGTCTAACTAGGCGACAGCGCGGTTCGACATTCTCCATCGGATTGGTGGAAGATGATAGGGTAGAATTCGATTGTGGGAAGAGAGAAATAAATTAGGGGTTGGGAAGAAATGCTTTTTATGTACTCGTCAGGGGGTATTTACGTAAAACCACACGATTCTATCCCGTTTCGTAATAATTCGCCGTTTCCAACTCAATTACCAAACAAACAAGTTACCTAATTGGTAATCCCGATAGTACCCCATCAAACATAGGACAAAAAAGGGTAACCCAAGAAGTCGAATTACAATAGTCCGGCTACCAAACGGAACCAAAAGGGCAACACCAGAAAACGAACTACACAAACTACTCAACCAACACAAGTACATGGTATTTGGCAAAACAAAGCAAAAAGTATACTAACCAATCTGTCAAGTAGCCAACAGAAACACCCCTCAAATATGTAAACCAATGGATCTA
>JAOWBN010025943.1:0-10468 GCA_028565015.1 Pinguicula moranensis
CATTCAGATCTTCACCATTATCCGCTCTTCACCAAAGCAAAATGTCATGACTGTCCCATTATCAATTCCCATTATAGAGAGATTGGAACACAGCTTGGTTATATTTGGTGAGCTATCCCTATAGTGAGTGAGGGGGTGGAACACCAAATAGACATGCATATCAAATCAAAACCAAATAAATAAATAGAAGAACCTATCTAAGTAGTGGACAAAGCTTCTTTATAACACGAATCTCATGAATTTTAGTGGCCCTGGATCTGCCTGAGCCTTAGTACGATGGAGGCTACCCGAAGTTCACTTGATAGCCTATATGCCATCCTGGATGCAGCCTAGTGGCTGCAAAAGCCAATCATACAGTGTAGAGGCAAAGTTGTTATTCCTCTTGGCTTTGATCAACATCTAAGTTCATCTTTTTATATTCTCAAAGATCAGAGTTGTGTTTGGTTGAAATGCTCTGAAGTGGCATATGTTCCTTGCCAACCAGATGTTCTAGACCGCTGAGAACCAAATTGTTCTCCATGATTGTAGGTTTGTCAAAGGGGGCATAGTGCAATGAAATTTTCTAGTGTGGGAGTTGATTTATAGGAACATCATTGTGTTGTGATTGCTGAAGTTGTAGCCATAAACTCCTTCCAAACCTGTATAGCAACAAAACATGAAGAAAATATATGTAGCACAATTTGAAAGTAGGAAAGGCAGAAAGTACATTGACATATTTGATATTCTGGTATGAGTCCTCTTGTCATTGCACCTTGCATGGGGATTGCATCATAAAACAATTTCCAAACAAAGATGACCCATTCCGGTTAGTTAGTTAGGGGGTGTTTTGTGTAGCCTTCTTATGCTTATAATTGGCTTATAAGCACCTTTTTTCAAAAAATGATGAGTTATTTTTTGAAAAAAAGTGCTTATAAGCCGATTATAATTTTAAGAAGGCTGCGCAAAACAGGAGCTTAGTCTCATCCATTAGTTCATAAAATCAACCAATCATCCTTTAATTACTTTTGATAAAGATAAATAGGTAATCTAGGTTATCTTAGTTTAAACTTGATAGCAACATTAATCCTTGTGAGATTCGACCTTGGGGTACCTTGTCAGTTCTATATCGGCCCATATACTTGCCAGTCATTCGTGTTTTGTCAAGAGTACATAAATATCATATTAAGCCAATCACACTATGTGGACATGATTGTTGACAAAATCAATTGAGATGATTCTAGTTATTGTAGAATTTGAATTGATGTAAGTTCGTATTTGTCTAATAACAAAAGAGAGAGTATTGTTCAAGTGGAATATGCTAGAGTAATAGGCAATCTTATATACTTGATGAGTTGAACAAGACCAAACATTGCCTATATTATTAGTGTATTGAGCAGATTCACGAGTAATCCTAAAAGAGATCACTTTAAAGCAATCACTAGAGTACTAAGGCACTTTAGATATAATCGTAACTATCGGTTGCATTATACTAGAGATCCTATTGTCTAATGGGGATACAATGATGCAAAGCTCCATTCTATTGTGTCTAAAGCTTTTTGAAAGTTCACCTTCAGCAGTAAACAGGACTTCTTGTTCCTTTTCGCATGGTTTATGACTTTGTTTGACACAATCGAATCCTCCCCTATATTTCTTTATTTTATGAATATTTTTTTCTTATGGGAGATAAGTTTAGGGATTACCTTTCTAAGTCTATTGGCTAGTATCTTAAATAGTACCTTATAGGCACTATTGACCATTGATATAGGTATGGTAATCCTTAATTCCTATAGCTGGAGTAATCTTTGGAGATAGAGTGATGGAGGTAGGAAGAAGACTCATCTGTTGAAGGTGGCATGGCCGCATTGATCACTTAGGCGATGGAAAAGAAGTCTGTTTGTTTTAGCAAATACCTAAATGTATGTCGCAGCCAGCTCTTGGTGGAGTGTTAGAATTTGTTGCTTGTTCTTCTTTGGAGTCGTTTATTTACATTTTGTCTTATTAAAACATTCAATCTATTTTTTTTCTTTGGATCGGTTGCCATTAAGACTTGTTGGGCCAGATTTTGTTATGAGTTGGTTGACTGATGCATCTCATATGAAATAACAATTACGTATTTGTTCTAGTTGGTTCAAAATATATTTTAGAGTTGGAAAGTTTATTTTGATCCATACTTTTAAGCGAAATCTAATTCCCAGACAAGCTCTAACTCTCTTCTTGTTTTTCACAAAATTACGAATTCCTCCGCCAATTCAAGTCATTCTCCATTTCTGTCGGATGGCCTCTTTTATCTTGTGGCGAGTAACTATACACTCAAAACAAACTATAATAACCAGATCTACAATGGTATCTAAGTTTCTACCCTTGGATAAATGCAGTGAAGAGGTAAAATAGCTAAGAAACATTTTTCGAGGATATTCCATATTGGCCTAAATTTATGCCTACAACATGCATATATTTTGATAACCAATCTACGACTAGTAAAGAACATAATGATTTATATAATGGTAAGTCGAGACCAAAGGTTAAATAGAGATCAAGTTGAAAAGACATTGAGAGGAATGGGTTTGCCAAACTCACTACCCTTGATGGACTTATTCTTAAAGATCCCTCTTTTTATCGAAGTGTTGTCGGCGGTCTATCTCCATGAGGTTGATACAAGGAAAACCCAACGTATTTTTATTTTATTTTTTAAAGCCAAATTTTATTAAAGATAAAAATAGAACGTACAAGAAGGATATACAAGAGAAAATACACATGAGCTCCTAATGAGACATTGGGAGATATAACTAGTTACTATCACTATAATTAAGATGAGCAACCTGCCTCTTCTTCATACCTCCCTTCAGGTATAGCTAAGGGTGATATGGTATATGGGAAAAAAAGCCTAGTTAACTGGAGATCCCAAGATCTAGGTTTAATGGGACAGCCTAACTGTAAAGACCTTGACGTTTCACTATGGGGGTAAAACCTTGTTCAATCCTATGATGAAACATTGATACCAATAGGGAAAGGTTACGCTTCTTTGTTTTTAATGATTCTTATGTGTCAAAAATTCAAGCAGAGTAATGCGGGTTACTCTTAATTTAGCGATCACCTATGTGAAAGAGAAAATGAATGACTTTGGATGAGAATTCTGGGGCTGAATTCTTTAACAACTATGGCCTAACTAGGCGCATGTTTAGGTACAAAATGAACATAAAGACCATGGGAAATGAAATAGTGTAAGAATATACATGTGTAAATTTTATCATTTGTTTACATAAACGACAGAACAATTCAAGGGCATCGTGTCTAATGATCATCCAATAAAGTTGATATAAATTCACATGGGAAGGGATCAAGGGTTGAAACCTAGTTATCCTATGTTGTTATTAACGGCAAAAATCTATCACCATGCTTTGAGTCTGTCTATAGGTTAAATTTTATTCATGTGGGGGATTGTTGGAAAACACGTTGAGCAAACATTTTGAAGAATCATTTCGAATGAGTTCCACTTAATCTTTTAATAAGGTAAGTAGAATAAATACTATTATGTTAGAACTTTGAAATGGTATATTGATGAGTTGGTTTTAGACCAATTAATTGAGTCTTTTTTGACTAGTTTTTATTTGTTTCTCAAGTATTTTGTGCGTCTTTTATGTTCACTTTACTTGTTTTCTCTTTGTTTCTGTCATTATGTACCCCAGAGTTGATTGGTGCAAAAATAGTTTGAAAAAGGATAGGAAATGAGATAGATATGGCGAGAAGAAAGAAAGGATGCTAATAGAGTACTTTTAAGCATGCTAATGATTCATGAATTGTTGCATTTATCTCTTCATTATGTAATGATTTAAATAGGATTGTTGCACCCTTGTATGGTTCGGAGAATTCATCTAAAAAGGCTGCATTTCCCCCTAATCAAGGCTGCCAAAGTCGATCTACGAGCTTCAAGAAGAACAATAACAAAAACAACAAGAAGAAGAAGAAAGAAGATGGAAATCACTTGCTCATGCTTCAAAGATCAAGAAGATATCTTGCTCTTGCTGAATCCAATGATCAAGAACACAAATTTAGGGCCATAATCGCTCAGCTACTGATAATCTGAACCCAGTTGATCAAGATCAGAAGCTACAAACAGCAAAGCAGAAAATCAGTTTGCAGGAAAACAAGAAAATATAGCACCAGAATCAAGTTGATCCTGAAGCATTTTCCATGGACTACCATAAGTGGCATCAGAGTGAGTTATCATAATACACCTGAAGGCAATTGTCTACATGCAGCTCAGGTACACACTAAAGCTCCAATACATGGATTTCATCAGACCAGAAGATAAAAAAAAATCGAGAAGTGATGAACTCAAAAAGCCTGCAGAGCTATCAAAATTCTAATTTGACAGTTTTGTTGTTTTGTTGGAGATCACGATTTTCCATCTAATTCTTCAAGTGTTTCATTGCACGTGCTGTTATATAACTTAAACACAGATACATACATGCAATGTCCAAGAGAAATAAAGAGGAAGATTCGATCAAAAACAGCTAGCAAATAGCTCCCGTGGCATCCCTACTTTCAAGGGATTTGTTACCATCTTATCTTATCTGTTTTTGAGTAAACTTGCTGTGTATAAAATACAGGGGTGACAAGAGTAGAAGGAGGTAGAATTGAGGTCGAGAGAGGAATAGGAAAACAGTGTACTTGTCCTTCAGAAATAAAAGGTTGCAAAATTTTTGCACCAAGGACTAGATTGTTTCCATGATGCTTTCTGCTAGATTCTGGCTGATTCTTCCAGTTATGCTTGGCTAGATCTACAAACTGGTGAGGTGTAATTTCAGAAAAACAAGACAATGGTATTGAATTTCAGTTTGTAGAAATAATTGTGCATGTTTCTGTTTTTGTTGTTTTAGATTAGCATCTAAATTGATAAAAATCGAATCAACAGCTAGTAGGGACTTAGAGGGACGGTTAGATCATCTAAGCCTTATCTGATAGCAACTTCTTCAATCAAATAGGGTAGTTAGTCTATTTCTTTGAAAGATTGTGAAGAGAAATGAGTTTCGGTTAGAGCACTTAGATTCACAGACTTAATGAGGTTTCATTGATCTTAATATGACTCTGATTATGGAGTGAATGTGTTAATTACCTGGTTAAGGAGTTAGGACTATAAGAAGAGAAGCAGTGGTTTAAAAATCACACATTAAGTACCATTGAAAAATAGATAAGTGCATCTATGATCCAGTTTGTTTTATGGCATGTTTCATGGATTTAAGGTCAGCAAAAGTGTGTTCCACCCTTCATATTTCATCTAGATTTCAATCTTGTTTCATTGGTTATAGTTTCAATATTTAATTGCAACAAAATCCCCCCATCAGGTTTGAGTTTTGACAGCAACAAAAGCAGAACTAGAGCAGTGCAGATTACACGCCCTTTCTATGTGGATTCGACCATGATTTCTCCACTTGCTACCCCTTTAGCTTGTGTAGTACAACTCAGGATACCTTTTAGGCAGTTTTCCAGCAACGACACTGAGCAAAACAGGCCATCAGACGCAGTTACGTAGCTCCATGAGATCACGCATATCTCTCGGTTTAGAGGTTCAAACTCAGTGATCCAAAATTCTTTGAAAGAAAACTTAGAGGGCTTACCAACGATGTATCACGTGCCTCTTGGTACATCCCATAGAAGTACAATAATATACCTGGTGTTGGACCAATCGTATAGAAGACAATGAGGAGTAGGCAAAAGTGTAAGTGCAAGTGCATTTTCTTCAGGCATCAGCCCGAGACCTTCAAAAAATCAACCAAGGGGTAAAATCTAGTCAGGTGCTTGCCTAGATAGATCAGGTGTCCTCCCATCACCATCAGAAGTCGTGCTAAAGAGTTTCAGGCGATTTCCCGCCAATATAGCCCTTTACCTTCCCAACCATAAGTTAAGGAATAAGGAATTTCAGGTGGTTACCCGTCAAGCCAGGCGCCCGCCTGACGATGGTCACTCCATAATTTTACCCCACCAGGTTGGTGCCCATTTCCAGCAAGCACCTGTCTCCAACCAACAAAAGCATCAATAAAGAATTTCATGCGGCTGCCCATCTAGATTAGGCCCTCGGTTGCTACCAACATAAGTAGGAAACCAAAATTTCAAGCGCCTGCTTGTCCAGGCCGTGTCGTCGCCTGGCACCTTTCGAAGCTGCATTTCAAAATTTCAGGCAATCGCCCATTTCCTTCAGGTGATCGCCCACACACATTAGGTCCGTGATGAGAGGACTTTTGGCTCAAAATGACCATTACGCCCCACTTAACCCTCCTATAAATATGCTCTTCTCATCATTCTATTTTTCACTCTCTATCTTTTAAACTTCTAACTCTTAGTAAATTCACCTAGAGAGCCAATCTCTTTAGGGTTTTAGTATTCCTTAGGAATTTATTGCAATTGAAGAATTTTTTAAGGTAGGAATAAATTGAAGGTTGCCCATTAAGTTTTTGACCTCCTCCAGCACTTTTATGGTAGACCCACTTGCAAGGCAAGGTTTATTCATACTTTATTTATGATTTCTTTAAGGATTATAATGGACGTATTTATTGCTTTCCTTTTGAATATGCCTAGGTAAATTACTTGTATGGGTGTTTAGTGGATTTTGCCTATGCAACGGATTTATTTGCCGTCTAATTTAATTTTGAGTTAAAATTGGGATTAGGTCTTGTTTATTGCTCTCCCTATTTATTCTCTATCGCCCCCTAGGTCGATTAATCATTTTTTTAGGGAAATATAGTTAATTTAGGAAACTTGGAGGACTGGCGGAAAAATAACTGGCTCCGAATAGACCCAGGTAAACAAGTTTTTAAGTTTATAATGTTTAGGTAGATTCTTAAGTCCTGGATTTAGGCTAGTGTTAAGGAATTAAGAAATTCTAGTGCATCAAACCTACCCCTTATAGGAGTGAGTCTTAGAAACTTGGGGATTTCCGTGCATCAAACTGAACCCCATAGCCTTAGAGTATGAATCCCTAATTACCAATTAGGGACTCCCGGGCATCAAATGGATCCTACTAGATTTTCATGTTAAAACACTGAATCAAGACATAGTGTAGGCATCCTTGCCCGTTGGTTTTTTCTAATCCCGAGTTATTTGTTGCATAGATTTTTTTTTGGTAAGCTAAGTTTTATATATATATATATAAAACTAAAATTCATCAAGACAAGTATGTTCTCTGGAAGTGGGTCCTTGGTTTATCAGGCAAGTAGATTAATGATCTGGTGCAATGTAATATGGCTAATGTATATGGACCATCGGATCTCCAATCAAAGGAAGCTCAGTGGAATGAACTGCAGGAACAATATTCTGGCAAAGAACTGGAAAAATGATGCATCCTTGGTGATTTTAATGTTGTCATGCACCTGAAGGAAAGGAAGGGTTCCTCTATATCAAGCTACGGTTCTGAAATATTGGCATTCCAGGGATTTATTAACAATATGGGACGGCATGACCTTCCCATGGCCAGAAGAAAATTTACATGGTATCCAAGCTCCCTGAGATGTTCAAGCGGACTAGGCAGGTTCTTCCTTAATGATGTGTGGATGTCTTCATCATCTGAATGGACTAAAATAGGTTTGGATAAGGATGATTCTAATCATATCCCAGTTGTCCTGCAATCAGTAGTAAAAGTCCCGGGTCCCAAACTTTTTAGGGTCTTAAACTGTTGGTTTTGAAGATTAAAGTTACAACAATCTGATAGAGTGCATCTGGAACCGATCGTGTAATTTCAGATATGCAGGAGAGAGACTTGAACGTAAGAATAGAGAAATCAGAGTAGAAGTGAGGAAATTGAATCTTGAAGCTCCAAGGAATCTATCTGCAGATAGGAATAAGGTACTAAACTCACTCAAACAGTTGGAACTTGAGGCTGAATCAAGTGACGTAACCTTCAAAGATTTACCGCAGAGAGCACATATCCTTAGGGAAGAGCTGTACAAAGTGACTCACAACCTGGATACCACATCCTATCAAAAATCAAGGCTGCAGTGGCTTACTTTAGGTGATGCAAATACTGCTTATTATCACAGATGCATAAACAAATGCAGGAATATAAGCATCATTACAGGAGTCTGGGATAATAAAATCTGGTAAGATGATGTGCAAGAGGTGAAGAACTGTTTCAAAATACACTTTTAGAGAAGGTTCAGTGAAGATCACTGGCCTAGGCCTAGATTCTAGGCAAACCTATTTAAGAAACTGTCAGAAGCAGCATGGAACTCTCTGATACAACCTTTCACTGAGCAGGAAATTCATGAAACACTTAATTCTTGTGGTAGCAATAAGAGTGAAGGACTTGATGGCTTAAATATCAGATTTATTAAACACTTCAGCCACTTATTCAAGGATGAAATCTTACGGATGCTGCAAGAATTCCACAAAAATAGCAGAATAACAACAGGCTTCAATGCTGCACATATTACTCTCATAGCCAAGAAAACAAATATAATGACAGTGGAGGATTTCAGACCGATAACTCTCATTGGTGCTATGCTTAAAATCCTTTTAAAAAGTCTTTCAAGAAGGTTAGTTGCAGTGATGGAAGATATAATCTCACCTAGCCAAATGGCATTCATCAAAGGAAGATAGCTACTTAACAGTATCCTAATAGCTAATGAGACCATTGATGAGCTAAGGAAGTTGAAGAAATCAGCAATTATATTTAAAGTGGACTTTGAGAAGGCTTTTGACACCTTAAAATGGTCATTCCTTCTATCCACAATGCAGCATATGGGCTTTCCCGAGGCATGGATCAACTGGATTGCTAAGATTCTTGCTTATGCATCCTGTTCAGTACTTATCAATGGGAGTCCTACCTCAAAATTTCTCCCAGAGAGAGGTTTAAGGCAGGGGGGGCGTTATCCCGCTTGCTCTTCAATATTACAGCAGAAGGATTGTCTGCTTTGCTCCTTAGGGGAGCAAGCTTACAAAAGTTTACCCCCTTGCAGGTTGGAAGACAGAAAGTGGGTCTCTCTCATCTGCAATTTACAGATGACACCATACTTTTTGGTGAATCAATCTGGGAAACAATCAGAACCTTCAAAGCCATTCTCCTAAATTTTGAATTACTATCCGTACTTAGAGTGAACTACAACAAAAGTTCCATTTATGGAGTGAACATGGATGGCAGAATTCTGGAGGAAATGGCTACATATATAGGGTGAAAGCAAGGACACATTCATTTCAAATATATTGGCCTTCCTGTGGGCATAAAGAATCAAAATGTTGCGGTATGGCAGCCAATAATATCCAAAACTGCTCAGACTTTGCAATCCTTGGAAAACAACTTCCTGTCAGTTGGAGGTAAAATGATTATGATTAATGTTGTGCTTAATGCCCTCCCCATTCATTTTCTATCTTCTAAAATATTCCAAAATAAGTTTTGCATAAACTAACAACATTGCAGAGAATTTTTTTGGGTGAAGAAATACAGGAAAGAGGGCAACAATCTGGACCTCTTGGAATAAAATAACCTTGCCCAAAACAAAGGTGGACTGGGTATCAAAAGATTAGGAGAGTTCAATAATGCATTGCTGGGGAGATGGAGTGCCAAATTATTGCAAGGAAAGATTTCTCTAGCCTCAGACATTTTGAAGTCTAAATATGAATCAGATAATGGGATGCAAATGGGGGCTTTAAGACTTCTTCAGAGTCCACAAACTATTATCCCCTCTCGACGAGGAAGAATAAGAGGGAACTCATATGCATCCTCTTGGTGGAAACCCATGCAGCATATCACGTCCCAAAACTGGTTTCTGGAAAATATGAACATCAAACTTGGGGATGGATAAGGAATTCTTTTCTGGAAGGACAGGTGGATAACACCTGAAGCACTATTTGATGTATTTCCTCTTCTGTTTAAAATCTCGACAAACCCATTAATCTACATCTCTGATGCAGGAAACTAGGAAGACAACAGTTGGAGATTGAACCTTTATTGGAGAAGAGAATTGAGGAACACCGAAGAACAACAACAGTTCAACCAACTGACAAGCATACTCCAAGGAACCCCTCCTGTACAAAATAGCCGAGATTCATATTGGTTCAAAGGTGACATATCTGGAAAATATAGCACTAAACATATCTATCTAAAACAGATTGATGTACAGGACTTGTTGTTCACTAATGAGGATGCTAGGATTATTTCCATGATCTAGAACAAATACTCACAAGCCAAGCAGGAAATTCTCGCTTGGAAGCTTCAGTTAAAGGCCCTCCCTATCAAGCAAACCCTACAGAACAGAGGAATCATCCCAGAGGAGTAGGAGATCCCCTGCACACTGTGAAGCACAGGTCAAGAGACTTATGAGCATCTACTTAGCAGTTGTCATATAACCCTTTCTTTCTAGAAGGTCCTGGAAAAGTGGCTTTATCAAGGTATACCAAATCATCAAATATTTGAAAGACTGCCCACATTTCAGGAATTTTGTTCAAGGAAACCATCAGGTAGTAACATAGATGCATGGAAATCTGTCTGGATTTCCTT
>JAOWBN010025965.1:0-10468 GCA_028565015.1 Pinguicula moranensis
CCTCAATTCCAGCACTTTGGCGGGGCTCCGGCATGATGGGGGGGGGGGGGATCCGGCGACCGGTGGCGACGCTCCGACGGCGGCGGCGGGAGGGCTCCGGCACGGCGGTTCCGAAAAATTCCAGACCCTTCGAGACACCTCTATTCTAGAAATAATTATCTTTTAAGTACTTGCGCAAAACAACACCCCTTCTAAAAATAAGAAGAAATAGTAGAAGAAGTAGAAGAAGGCCTGCGTAAAACAGGGCCTAAAACCTTCTGAAACCGGTAGTTTTAATTTTTTTGATTTTTTTTAAACCTCCGATTTTAGCCTGTCCGAAAATCGACGGTTAGCCGGTTTCTGGTTGAAAATACCCATGTCTAAAACCACACTTGGTAGCATCAATCCTATAGTCATTCACATGCTATAACAATTTAGGTGGGTTTGGCCATGCCTAGCGTAGCTTGTACCTCTTGGCCCCCCACTACGCTTAATAAACCTACCAATGTTGGCCAACCAAGGGCAGATGATAAACAAAATACAACAAAACCAAGCACATCATTAGTGTTAAAACTAGCTAAATATATTATGATCTCCCGAGTTCGTCAAGGGCTACATTGTGCCCTGGACAAGAGGGTTAGCCCATGATTAAGGCAAAGATCACACTAAGAAACACACAACAAGAGTTCATTATAGCTACACAAAGATGTTGAGATAAATTCCCTTGAGCTTGTGTTCACGAGCATTGCCTCGAAAACCTGGTTTTTTCATGTCTCCATAACTCCTCCCAACTCTCCTCCTCTTGAATGTTCTTGTGCCTTTTATATCACGTTGGGTAGCTTCCACCGGAAGCTTGGAGCCAAAATGAGGGGCAAAATCATCCGCCTAGAAAGTTTATTGCACGTTAGATGTGTTTAGGCACCATCATGTAGAATAAGTCAAAGCAAGCTGGGGTCGTGACTCGGATTCATGGGGCAATCATTAAGCTTTTGTGATTTACTGTGCCTTATTAATTGATTGCATACCCGAGAGTATTGCACAAATAAAGAAAATGTCAATTTCATTTCATAACCGATTGTTACAAAAACATGTCCTTATCATTTACAAAATGTGATCAAAACCTTATGTAATCCTTGACTCATGACATGACCTCTAAACACATCTTTAGGAATGAATTTGGTCATTGGATCAGTGATTATATTATCGGTAGGAATATACTTGATATTTATTTTCGCGTTGTTGACAGCGTCTCGAACAAAGTGGTAGCATCTTTGTATGTGCATTTTCTTCTTATTTAATTTTGGATCCTTAGAGAACTGAATCGTTGTAGTATTGTCACAGTTCAGCTCTACGGGATCATTGGGCCTCGAAGTTAAATCGAGGTACTATAGAAAGCTTTTGATCCAGAGTGTCTTGCATGGGTACACTGCACGCGACATATTCTGCTTCCATGGTTGACAAAGCGTTGCAATCTTGCTTCTTACTGCACCAAGATATAGCTCCTCTACCCAGGATAAAGGCATATCCAGAGGTTGACTTGGACTCGTCCAGGTCGCCACCCCAGTTAGCATCTGTGCATCCCTTTACATGCAGGTCTCCCATTCGATAACATAGAATTAGATCGACTGTTCCACGAAGGTAACGAAAAATCCTCTTGACTGCTTGCCAATGAGCAAGCCCCAAGTTGCTTTGGTAACGGTTAACCAACCCAACCGCGAAGTAGATGTCCATCCGTGCACATAACATGGCGTACATCAAACTCTCTATAGCACTTGCATATGTAACATTGCTCATTTCTTCCTTTTCTTTATCTGTTTTTGGGCATTGATTGAGGCTTAGTGCCAAACCCTTATCAACAGGGGTGTCAACGGGTTTAGAGTAATGCATCCTGAATCGTTCTAAGATTTTGTTTATATATGCCTATTGGGACAAACCCAACATTCTCTTAGAATAGTTTCTGGATATCTCCACGCCTAGAATATACCTAGCTTCACCCATATCCTTCATCTTGAAGACGGAGGATAGCCATTGTTTAGTGGTGTTGATCATTCCCATGTTGTTGCCAACCAGTAGTATGTCGTCGACATATAAGGAGAGAAACATGATTTCTTTCTTTGTCTTTAGGACATACATGTAGTGATCTTCATTTATCATGATAAAGTCATACGAACTAATAGCCTCATAAAACCTAAGATCCACAAATCTGGAAGACTATTTAAGTTCATATATAGATCTTTTAATACAACGTATCTTGTCATCTTGACCTACTGAGACGAACCCAACAGGTTGATCCATGTAGATCTCTTCCTCAATTGTTCCATTGAGGAATGCACTCTATACGTCCATTTTTGAATAGTTCGAGATCCAAATGGGCAATTAGGGCTAGATGTAGGCGAATAGAGGCAATCCTTACCATAGGAGGAAATGTTTCTTCATAGTCTATATCCTTAATTCGGGTAAAGCCTTTCGTCACGAGTCTGACTTTGAACTTGTCGATTAATCCATCTGCACTGCGCTTAACCTTGAATATCCATTTGCATCCAATCGATTTTCAGCGATGTGGTGGATCAATAAATTCCCAAACCTCATTTTTTTTTGCACTGAGTCTATTTTCTCCATCATGACACTTAGTCATTTTTCTCTATCGGGTGAGTACATAGCCTCGTTATAAGAGGTGAGCTCTTTTATTTTCAAAGGAGCGCAGAAGAATACGTTTTTCTCAATCTAAAAGTATTGTCAAGGAATTCGTCCGAGTTCACTTCTTTGGATAACATGATCTTCTACTTACCGAGTTGAGAGTCTGCTACTAGCCCCTTGGCTCATGGGACTGACGATGTGTGAAGGGTCGCTTCCACTAACCCTATGGTTAGTGGGGTTAGTAATCACATCGTCATAGCCTAGATTTTGAGAACTAATCTCATTTCTAGGCATGAAAAGTTGAGGACTTACATCTCTTTCATGTTGACCCTCATTTTCCTTGGGCATGAAGTGTGGAGGAGTTGCTTGTCTTTCATCTTGGCCCTCATGTGACAAGTTCCTACGTCGAATAGGTGAGATTACATTATTCTGGGTGGGTTGGTGAAATATATTATTTCCCACAACAAGAGATAGTGACAAGTCTTGTTGCAACTTATACAACTGACCATCCTAATTTATTTCTCCGATAGTTGGGAACTTATCATCTAGGAATACGTTTTCTAAGAAATAGTGTGTCAGAAATAGGAAACGAAAAGAAATAATAAAATAATCATCACAAATAATTTTATTGTTATAGAAACAAATGAATTCTAGGTTAACAAATAATCATCGAAGATAATCAAGATCCGAAACTTGGTTCTGATACCAGTGTAGATCTAATTAAAACGTATCTAATAATGAACAAATATGAAGGAATCATACTTTTAATGCGAAAGCGTATAGAACTGTAATGTTCCGGTTAATTATATCACAAACACGAATTAGGAGTCTATCAGAGTCTCCTTATAATCCACGTACTCATATTATTATTCGAAAATCTAGGACTGCAAGTTGTAATAAATTGATGATACTCGATTTCTACGTGAATCATTCCACGGTATGGGTAAATGAGTACTGAGAGTACCGTGAAAACATAAAAGAGAAAGAACACTGAACATGCATGCAAAAATTGACTGTCACTGATGTATGCTGCATCTATCTGCCTTTTAATATTCGAATTTATGAATTCAATGATTATTTAAATTTTTGGATAGTTACAAGTTTTCAATATGCCGCCCTCCACCTCTGTCTATGACAACGTTTTTCTTTAAAATACTATCTTAGACAACGGTATACTTTAATTCTATAATTAATCTTAAATATTACAATTAATCTCTCACACTCTATTCCGCATCTTCTTCTCTCCTCCCACAATCCCCAAATTCCTTTTCTCTCAATACGACACCAAATCAGTGAGAATAATCCCATAAAAGTTCGTCACCAGGGTACAACGGCGTGAAAGCCATTGTTGTTTCATCCAACAAGCTCTTCACAACACATCATGATCACATAATCTAACTCTAGAAAATCGATAATTCAACTGTATTGGGACAAGCTTTTAACGATGCTGGCAACGGGTCAATGACCAGTGATGAAACTGTTCTTTGCCGTGAACTATGTCCAGGTCCTTAACACGAGAGCACACATGGGTCCATCACGTGGACACCGTGTTTGCCACTCCACCTGCATGGAGATTGAAAGATTAACACTGTAATTAACTCGAAGGAACTCGCTCAACTCTTTACAAAAGCCAGTATGCCAGAAAATTATCAATGTCTTTGACAACAATAATTTTTAATCCAACATTAATAATAAAATTAAAGATAAGTGCCATCTAAGATAGAATTTAAAAAATATTGTCTAGTGTTACTTTTTTTAAAACACTGTCTTTGGAGCGATGGAGAGGAGATTCAAAAAATGTAAAAAATCTGCCTTTGCATTTCTCATCCATTGATTTAGTTTATGACAAGGGCGGATAGAATGGGGGTATTGGCCTGGCTCAAGCCCGGCATGACTTTCCAATTGGGCTTTAATTTTTTTAGCCCAACCAAAGTAAAAAAAAAATTAACGAAAGAATACCGAAGAAGAGTAGTAGTTTCTACGAATTCCACCATCGTTTCTCACTCCATCTCTCTACCTGTGCCTTCATGAAACTACAATAGAGAGAATCAAATTTGTTCATCTCAAGTACTAAAGATAGAAGGGTAAGGAGAATCTTTCTTTCTTTTTGGCTTGCAATTTTCTGTAGAAAAAAAATCGATCAAAATTTAAAGTAAAATAGGATTGGATTAGTAGATAGTTGTTGATTCTCACTACAGGAGTATGCCCATGAAATACTTTGTCAATTCTCTCTGGTGCTATGGTTTCGGGAAGTGGTAAAGGATTGATGGGGATGATGATTCTTGAGCTAGGGTTGCATAGCAGATTAGGGGTTTGAAATCATATGACAATTTTTGCAGGGGATTTCTCTCCCCTAACCGATGTGCTTCCCGTTGAGGTGAAATACGAGGGAACGTGTCTTAGCTCATTGTTTTTCTGCTTCTACGCTCTCATCATCACTACATTACGAAGGATGCAATCAAAGTTTTTGCCCAGCTGCTCTGTCCACTAAGAGATCAGCGATTGGCATTTCTTTTGTTGGGGGAAAATATGTGTCTTTATTTAAGAACTTCTGGCCAGAAGCAGTTCTCACCACCCGGAGATTCAAAAGTTAAAAAGGTTTTGCTGGGATTTCAAAATTAGCTTGGAGTAGGGGTGGGCAGTGGATGCGGAGTTTCCGCACTCCGCATCCGCAAACTCCGCTTCCGCACAGAAGCAGAGCGGAATGCGGAAGCTTTTTGGGCTTTTCGCAATTTTGCGGAGCAGAATGCGGAGCCGGCTGCGAAAAATTGCAGTTTCCGCATTCCGCTCTGCAATAAAAATATTAAAAAAAAACAAAACTAAAACATGTTTAATTTAAAAATATTAAAAAAAACTAAACTTCTTCATCGGCTCGCCACTTCATAAGCCCACATGTATCGTAAGCCCACGTTCTTACCAATATACAAACACTATATAAATATTAGGGTTCTCGTTTAGAATTCGCCAACTTCTTCATAGCAAAAGTATCTCTCTCTTCTCGTGGTCAGGTGCATCTATTGCTTTTACCTTCTTGTTCACTTAGTAATACTTTCGCTGTTGTATGATCGATGGACAACCTGTTTTGGGTTTTACTCTGATAGTTCTGAAAGCATGTTCAGTACTAGTAAGTTTGTATAAATGCCAATTGTATTTTTGAGAAGCTATTTTCAAGGTAAATTTGAGTTGTGATGTCTGAAATCGTGTATGTGTTTCTTTGGTTCTCTCACGCTGTCTTTCACGGAGCAAGGATTATTTGAATTAAAAAATTAAGATCAAAATTGGACAATGTAATTTCCAGATTTCATTTGTGGTTTATTTTGTATTTTCTCCCTTGCATTCTGATGGATTGGCAGTTTTCTTAAATTTAGAAAGAGGTCTTGATGCCTCAAAATTTTTGATTCCCTCCCTCAGTCCCTCTATAGTCTTCGTAGCATTTGTAGAATATTAAATATAGCATTTTTTTTCTGTTGCCTAGGTTAGACTCTTGCGAATCAGGTCTCAACTTGGTAAAATATGGGTCTATTACCCTGATTTTCCTATGAATTTTCAGTGTAGCTGAGTTAAAAAAAAACTTTTACTATCTCTATGAATCTGTTTTAATTACTTGATAGAGGTAAGGGTGCTCTAAGTTCTATTTCTTTCGAATTAGTTCTTTAACTATTCTTTCGTTCACGTTCTAACTTAGTTTATGATTATAATGTATGCTGAGTTTCTCCAAAATCTAGAAAGTTTCAGTAGTTGTCTTTGCTATTCTAATTCTACTATTACTCAACTTTGATAGTTGGCATATTGGGACTCTCCGACTCTGTTGAACTTGTTGAGTATTTCTGTTGAACTTGCTGCGTATTTTTGGTTATTTTGGTTGAACTTGTGTATTTCTACTAATTTTTTATTGAACTTACTACGTATTTCTATGGTTATTTGTTAGGTTCTTTTTGTTTGTGTCGCATAATGTTAGATATTTGAATTTTCTCATTTCTGTATGTTGCACAATTTTTTTTCAATGTTGCAATATTCAATATTGTTGTTGAAAAATTTCCCATTAAAAAAATATGTGGAACATCCGCTATCGCATCCGCTTTCGTATTTTTTTGCGGAAGCGGATTCCGCATTCCGCATAAAACTTGCGGGGCGGAATGCGGAAGCAAAAATGGATTTCCGCAAAATTGCGGATGCAGATGCGGAACTTCCACTGCCCAGCCCTAAGTATTAGACTTGACCTACATTGACTTGCTGGATGGATTTTGTTTTGTGTCATCAGCAAAGTTATATAGTATTAATTCAGTTATATGAGATATTCATAATTATGGGTGATGAATGTGTATTACGTGAAGTTATCAAATGCCTTTTTTGACCGAGGGGTTATAAATGTAAGTTTTCCGAATATGCACGATTCATGTTGGAAGTTATGGAATATTAAGATGATACTTTTGTCCATCTCATCTTGGATGATATTATTAATATCCATGGGCCCCTTGATGCAGTAATGATTGTTACACATGCATTTGTGATTATGGGATAGTTACATATTAACAATTATATACTGAAATATCAAAAAAGTAATTAATAGTCAAGGATGATACATTCCTTCGCTTGACATTAATTATTGAATATTAAGCGAAGAAAGAATTAATACTAAATGGAATTAAAAGATCACAATGTATCTATATTAAATCGGATCATAATGAATTGCTAGATGCTGCTTAGAATTTATAAATTAATGAGTTTAATTTATTATCGATTTAGATATGGATCCTACTGGGTCGCTCTATCTGGCGAACTGAAGAATTAAGAATTAATTATATGGGACATAATTGACGGGTTTCACGGACGAGAGCAAATTGGGTTTCGGTGGGACATAAAACTCAATTCCATTGCAATTTAATACAATTGGGCTCAATGAGATTGAGCCCAAGTAATTATCTTGCAATTGGGCTCGAGTTTTACTCGAGCCCAATTACTTAAAACCTCAAATGAGCCTTGAGCCCATTTGAGATAAATACTCGTCCATGTTCGGTAGAAAAGAAGTGAAGCGGGTGACACATTCTGATTTCTTCTTCTTCGCGGAAGAACGCGACCGAGCGAACCGACTGTACTCCTGCAATGAGGTTGCCGGAAATTAGTAAGGTCTAGCAGCCTCTTCATCTAGCCAGGGAGTGCTCACGGAAGAGGTTTTCTCCGTTGGAAGCTACGTGATCTCTTGTACGAATTCCGTTCGGGTTTTGCTTGGGTTTACTCCGAATCTGGCCAATTCAAGGTAAGTTCGGCTACACCTTGCTAGAACATGGATTAAACACATATTTGGGTTCGATTTCAAGTTTGGTTCGATTGTGAACACAACCAAAAATTTTAGATATCGACCCTTGTATCCTACAATATAAACAATGGTGGAGGGAGGAGGGCCTCCCCCACCCGCACCCGACAACATAAGAAAAAGTTGGTCGGTTTTAGTGAGATTATTTTTTGACCCCTCACCATTCTTTCAGTAAGACGATTTGGTAAACTCTGCTAGTATATTTTAAACCAACATATAAAATGTATCCAAACTCGCCAATTGTCTTCTTTCCTTCAAGCCAGAAAGAAAAATAATGCGCATCGCCACCCACCCGATCGTGTTCCTCAACTTCCTTAGCTTCCTTATCTCCATCCCTGTCCTCAGCGGCACCATATGGCTCAGCAGATGCACCGCCGCCACCAAGTTCCTCAAGTTCCTCCAATGGTCGCTCGGCGTCATTGGAGCCGCTCTCATGATCTTTTTGCTCGTGGGATTCGTCGGCGCGTGCTACTGCAACACCTTCCTCAGGCAGGGGGCGGAGCCAGAAAATTAAGTGGGAGGAATTTGTCGGTTCGAGTAGAGTGGATTGGGTCGGGTTGAATATGGTCTGGTCGGGTATACACGTTAAATGTTGAGCTAGAAACTAATAGAATCAAAACAAATTGAATCAACAGATAAAAAATGAGAGATTGATATTATTGCTATTTTAAACAACATTTTTGATAAAAATGATATTTCAACAATATTTTTATTAAGGTGTTGTTTTAGATAACAATTATAATGATTGTTGTCTCCAACAAATAATTTAAAAAAAATACCATTGATATTAGGGTATTGAAACAAAATTATAATTAACTTCATAGGTGAAAGATGAGTAATTTTAATTTTATTTCTTTTTTTCCTTTTTCAATTATTTTAATATTAATATCAATTAAAATTTTATATTTTAATATCAGTAAAGATCTGATCCAGTCGGGTATGTACATTTTGAAGTTACTATGATAGTTTGATATAGAGAAGCCACAATTTTGCACCAGTAATCGGCTTCTTTATAACAAAAACAACTCCAAAAGTTTGGAATTTGATTAACTATTAATCCAGCAAAATATTAAATATCCAAAATAATTATATTAAATAAATATTAAAAAATATTAAAAACTAATTGTAACAAATATGAACATAATGATATAATAAAATTGATAAGATTTTATCTATGATGTGGTTATTACTCCATTTGAATTTTAATTTAGTCACGAAGGTTTGAATATCATGTATCTCAAATTTTTGATTTTGATATATAAAAAAGAAATGAAACCTCGCAGGCCTAGGATTTGAAACCTTGCCATAAAGTTGAAAATCTATTTTTCTACCAATTGATCTAATCATTTTTTTTTAATAGTTTAAAACAAATATAATTGCATTATCTAGGGCGACTAACTTAGAAAAATAAATTTTTTACAATATTTTCTTTCTCTGTCACTCACCGAGACTTATAAATTCACCTTTATATAAATGTTTTGAACAATTTTAATCATTTGAGAAGAGATATTATACAAATCTTTTGTACAGTCTCAATCAACCGGAAGAAACCCATGATAAAAGAAGACTGATTGAATACCCAAAAACACATAGACCCGAATTACCTTGACTACTGGCTCATGGACTATTCGGGCAGGTTAGCGAGACAGGTATCAATCCCCGAGTTATTGGGCCCCGATTGGGGAGTGTGTTTGGAGCTCCGCACGTGTGGGAAGATGGGGAGGAGCGTGGGGGGCACCCATGAGTCTAAAGAGATGTTTTACCTTAGAAAGTTTGATCCGGCTGAGGTGAAATATTTTTTTGGGGGGAGAGTGGGTAGGTGAGATCATTTTTATTTTGCCTGCATTTAATTTTTTACTAGTATGGCATACAGTTTCCTCAAACATGGCTAGAGATAGAATGTCTTTCTGTGAGGTGGGACACTCTTCTAACTTTACTGTGAATTCCCTTGATTTTATGTTATAAGAATGTATGAGCTTTTTCTTGGTCATATGCCCCCTTTTTCTCAAGAATATTCCAATTGTTAGCTTTGAGTTGATTTAATGGCAACTGTTATGAACTAATTAACAAACTGTGTAAATAAAGTAAGAAATATTGTATGTATGAACAAATGAATCTCCAAAGAATATTAAATTTTTTCTTCTCTATATTTCTTCTCTCGTTTTCTCTTATTCTTTTGTGTACATTTCCAACAAACAAATGTACATATTTATACAAGGAATGACTGATACATTCATTCATATCTCATCCCCATTTTTCAATTTTGACACTATTCAACACTATTCAATTTGACTCGCAAATTGAATGTGTCGTTGGGGCGTTGGGACATTCACTCCATAACACTCCCCCTTGAATGTATCCTATTATGCCTTGTTAAAACATTACCAGGAAAAAATCCCGTGGGAAAAAAAATCCTAGTGAAGAAAAAAGAGTACATGGTTTTATCATCTCCCCGGTTGGACACATCTTTGAGTTTCCTCATTTCGATCCCTTTGACCAACTTTTCAAAAGTTGCAGTAGGTAATGCTTTGGCAAACA
>JAOWBN010025976.1:0-10467 GCA_028565015.1 Pinguicula moranensis
AGAATATCTGATAGTGCAATAACTTTATATCTTCCGAGTATCAGATTCAAAACAAGCCCACTAAATCATAAAAGTGAAAGGTTTTCATTTGCTGCTATGTTAATGAGGAAGAAGCTTCTTGAGTAGCTCGTTTCCTGCTGAAACAGTAGATTACGGTGAATCTTGGGATGCATTAGAGTTATTGCAATCCTACCGAATGAAATGTTGCCCCAATTCATGCCTATATAATCCACAAAGGAACATGTTTGAGCCAATAGTTCTAACGTAAATTTGTAAGCTTTAGCCAAAGAATCATCAAATAGATTAAGCTAACAGGCCTTTTATATAAAAAAAAACTGGCGATCTTACCTTAGGAAGTAGTGTTCCTTTGACTATAATCGGTCAGTATAGATTATTCTAATAACCGATGGACAATAAGTAACAGAGACATCTTAATAGTCCTAGTTTGGTGTGTCATGGGATCAAATTATGTGGTAATGGTTGGAGAGGATTTACAAACATAAAATTAACTCAACAAATAAAGTAATCAAGAATTACCTCCCATGGTTTGTCTTCCAAAATCTTAAACAGCTTCAAAGCCCAAGGATCTCACAATCGTACAAGTCTTCCTCTCCCGAAGTAAACGAGTCAAGCTAAAGGATTTCTTAGATTCGATAACCGTGTAGATTCGACAACTGTGTGACCTTGGAGGAACCTAACCCATTAATGGGCAGGCTCTCTACCATTTAATTTTCTAGCCATAGGTAATTGATATTGGATTTGACACAATTTAATTCAATCTCACAAGCTCATATCCTTGATAAGTTCAATTAAGTGGAAGCCCTTTAAAACTTATTTTGTTTTGGTTCCAAAATAATTTAAAACAAAATAAACTTTAAAATAAATCTTTTGTGAAAATAACTTTAAACAAAATTATTTTTTAACAGTAATCACCCGCAAAATGTGGTTTGTTAACAATGAGCTAGAATAAAAGAACCTGACTAAAGAAAGAAAATGCTTTTGTGGAGTCTTTTCAAAAAATTGCTGGAAACTTTTGACAAAAAGATAAAGAGGCAAAAAATAATGTACTTCAGGAGCATCTTAGGACTGGTTTAGTCAAATTCTCCGCATAAAAAAACAGATAAGGAAAGCATATTGAGTTGATACAGTAGAGAAGAAGCTGTTTGGAATAATAGATGCTCTGTTTGAAGCTGATGCAGAAATCAAATCTCATCTAAAAAGTATATCAAGAAAGTGAATTTTGTCAAAGAAATTTTTACTGAAGCCCCTAAAAGAACTTAGTTCTTTGAGGGTTTATTTTATAGGAAAAACTAATTATATTATTAAAGCTTTCGTCAAAAAATATTTATAATCATCTCAGTGTTTATCTAAGATTTTAATACATAATTGAGAATTTTTGTTATGTATTAATTCAAATCCAAGCGAACACCATCGTGTTCTTGCGAATTTTCCCTAGGCCTTTGCCTGACTTCTAATCAGTTTGATGTTTCTATGGTCATGGTGTCTATATGCTCCAAAATAGCCAAGAGTTCTTCTTCAGGTGCACTAGCAAGTTTATTTCATTTATGACTTAAAGCTAACATTTCCTCTTGTTTTAAGTTTGCACTTTTATCAAGGAGTCATTTTACTGACTTAACTACATATTTTCCTTCCTACCGTCTTAACTCGACTTTCTTCGGAGTATGCACCATGTCCGAGTAAAAATCAGTCATCCTTCAGAGTTGCTCTCGTTGCTTTACTACAATTTATGCTATCAAGGGTTTTCTTCTTTCCTTGTTCTTTCTGCTACTGGGCTTTAGTCTCCGCGACCTAATGTATGTCCACCGAACTATTTTCTTGTTACCCTTGCTAACTTGTAATTTCCTCTTCTTGTTGCTCCTATTAGGCTATTTTTTTCACTAGACTGTTGTTGTAGATGGGCTATCGTATTCTCGACCTGCTTGACATTTAAAATAGGACCCATTTCAGTAACTACCATAATATTGGATTTAATACCTGTTCAACCGCATTATTGGTGGACTCGCCGCCCCTTTTGCATCCAACCCATCTTGTAGTGTTAAATCCATTGGCTCGATTGGGTCCAAGACTAGAGTAGTACCATTAGGCCCATCCTTTAGTGTTAAATCTGGTGGTTTAACTAGGCTTATGACTGGCATAGTGCCATTAAGCCCCAACTCAGTTTAGAGATTTCCGTTTGATAGGGGAATCATCCTCTTGTACCTCCTCGACAACCTGGGCATGGCTCGAGGCAAAAGTTATTTTCAACGGTCATGTAGTTGTTGCGTTGGTCTCGTCGCTGCATTGGGAACTGTGATCTGGTAGGGATGGATTGGGCATCGTGCTCTTCCCGTTGGAGGTAGAGTATAACCGGAAAGAAATCTTCCCAGAGCAATCGTAAGCTTTTGTCTGACGGTCCTCCGCTATCAATTTTCCATTCCTTGGGTGGAGTCCTCTTGAATTGTTCATGCCAATTTCAACTTCGATCGGCTCTGTAACTCTTTCAATCCTATATGTAACAATAAGGCCCTTACCCACAAGAGGTATTGTTTGCAGTGCAGTCTAGACTTTCACACAATGGCCTATCCTGCTTGCTAGTTCAGTGAAAAACCTTTCATTCAAGCAAGCAAGTGGTGTGGTGTCCCATGTGTTAAGATGCAAATCAAGATACGACATCATCAAATCTTCATTTAGCTAATTTAGGATGGTCCCATGATATTTTCAAGATTCCATATCAAGAGAATAAATCCATAACAATCAACAAATCAATCCCCACAAATCATGAAAACAAAGATCATGGAAATCAGCATCATATTTCAAGTTTCTATTATTGGACTATCATTACTTTGTAAATCTATATATATGTACGTGTGTGTGATGAAGAAAGTACGACACTTTTAATGGAGATACATTATTCAAGATGTTTTCCTCCATGAATTCTATACTGTTGACTTTCACACAAGCACCAAGATTAAAATCATTTTATCAAGTTCCTGTGCATTCATTCTGGACGTCTTCATGGTATCAGAGCCTCCCAAGGCTTGACCGCCATTCATTATGCAAATCCTCGTCAAGCTTCCGCCTAAAATTCCTTCTATATTTTCTATTCATCTCACTACCTTTAGACTTATGTTCAAACACAAACACAAATCCTTCAAAGACACTATTTCATCCAAATTCTTCATTCCAAGTTCACTATATGATCCATCATACTACTAAATCTCTATTTTTGCATCTTGCCTTTGCCCATACCTTAGTCCAAAGCTGAACTCGAAGCTTTACTCTTCATCACTTTATCAATAAAAAAAATTACACCAAAAATCCCTCAAACCACATCTGCTATCACTTTATTTTATACTGAATTTGCCCACCTCATTACAACAAAACTGTCTTCAACCAATTACCTATGCTGGCGCAACCAAGTCCATAATCTATTCAAGCATCATGGCCTCACTGCTATATACATGGTACTTGTTTTGAAACATCTGTTGAAGATCCTAAGGACCCGCTAAAGGTCAACTCGAAGTACACAACATGGCAGGAGGTAGATGACAGATTGTATTCTTTACTCATTTGCTCACTGACTGAGGAGGCACATGGTGTGGTGATCAATAAATGCATCACTGCTCAAGATGTATGGCAAAAACTAGAAGAAGAATACTGCCAATCTGGTCCTTCAACTGAATTGGCCCGTGATGAGTTCAACAGCTAAAGAAGCACAATTCATGAGTTTGCTCGCCAATTCTTGAACATTTATGATCACCTAACAGCCTTAGTTGACCCAGTCTCTTCTCTTGATCAAATCTACTGGTTCATCAAAGGGCTCGGACTAGAATTTGCCATCTTTGCTGGATCACAACTATCCCAATTCCCCCTCCCATTGTTCGTGATCTCATTGCAAGCGCTGAAACCTTTGAGGCCTTGTATCATCGTACAATTTTTCAATCTCCCGTAGTTGCCTTTACTATCTCTGTCCTACAGCCAACATCTATAACCCTGTCTTCCTCAGTAGCAGTACCCACATCGGCTGCCTCCTCCACTCTGCCACTTTCTCCTCTGCCAACTCCTATACAGCAGTACCATGTCCATCCCGCCACCCCAACCTTTACTTCACCATCACCAATGCTCTTCCATCCGTGAGGTCGAGGCAGAGGGCGAGACTCAAGAGGTCCCCGCTGTCAGATATGTGGAACCTACAGACATTTCGCTGACAATTTTCAAGGAAGATACTCATCTATGACCTTTCCCCGGCAGCAACATCAGGTGAATTTTGCTGTCATCATGCAATTACTGGCGAATACCTCAACGCTAGGGCATGGCCAAATTCAATTTGGGCATTTGGCATCTGCACAATCGCAATTTCACGATGGACTATCAAGTTTGGGCCATAATTCTGGACAACATAACTATGGGCCGCAATTCTTTGGTGGAAAGCAGCCCAATTCTGGACAGCAACAAACATTTACCGGTGGGTCGTAGCAGTTTCCTAGAGTGTTGCCACAACAAAATTCTGGCGGGCCACAGTAATTCTTCAGCCCAACTGGCGGATAACACCATTCTGGCCTATTTCAAAATAATTCACGTGGATCGTTATATTCCCATTCTGCTAATGTTGCTATTATGACTCCTATGTGGTTTACAGGATCATCCTCTATTGTCCCTCCATCTATCGGTGCTATTAAAGGATTACCACCTCTACCTGCTGGACCATCAAATCCATCTCACTCCACTCCATCATCTGACTGGTACATGGATTCCAGTGCTTTTGAACATATGGCATCCTCTGTGATTGCTCTTGATCAAGCCAATTCGTATATTGGTAAGGGTTGTGTTATTGTTTGAAATGGAGCCCCCATTGTCTATTACTCACACTAGTATCGTCTCCTCCACTTTATATCTTCCATTATTAGATGTTTTAGTTGTCCCTAATGTCACCAAAAATTTACTATGTATCAGTAAACTCACATCTGACTTCTTTATTGCCTTTACCTTTATTGATCAATGCTTTATCATTCAGAATCGTCATACAGGGATAGGTGGTGGCCATCGGTCGACGTGATGGAGGTCTTTATATACTCGAGCGCAGTATCCCAGCCTTTGCTTCAACCATAAGAGCCTGAACTTTACACATCTCTTTTGATTTATGGCATGCTAAGCTCGGCCATCCTTTCTCTACTGTGCTATCTTTATTAAGCAATCAATGACATATTTCTATTTCATCCATAAAAACCTCTAATATTTCCACTCCTTGTCAAAGAGCCAAAGAACATTATTTACCTTTTGCTACAAATGAACATAAGGCAACTCAGCCTCTTGATGTGGTTCATTGTGATCTTTGGGGACCATCTCCAGTATTTTCTAAAAATGGATATCGTTATTATGTTATTTTTGTGGATGATTATTCACGTTTTACATGGTTTTATCCTTTAAAACACAAATCATTTTTTTTATATATTCCTTCATTACCATGCTT
Source organism: Pinguicula moranensis (assembly GCA_028565015.1). Taxonomy (NCBI): domain Eukaryota; kingdom Viridiplantae; phylum Streptophyta; class Magnoliopsida; order Lamiales; family Lentibulariaceae; genus Pinguicula; species Pinguicula moranensis. The sequence goes on from JAOWBN010025976.1 coordinate 5,471, forward strand.
TTGTGGAAAAACAACCCTCCAGATCAATTAAAAAATTTCAAAGTGATGGTGACACTGAATTTACAAACCATCACTTTAAAAATCATCTTTCAAGTCATGGTATTCATCATAGAATGTCATGACCCTATACACCAGTCAAAAATGGCCGAGCAGAAAGAAAGCACCGTCATATTACTGAAATGGGCCTCACCCTTCTATGTAATTCACATACTCCCTTATCTTACTGGGATGATGCATTCAATACAACAACCTACACCATCAACCGGTTGCCATCATCATTGCTCTCAGGTAAATCTCTTTTCGAGTCACTCTATGGTGTTTCTCCAAATCATGCTTAGTTTCACTCATTTGGTTGTCATATTTTTCCCTGCTTGCGTGACTATGCCTCAAATAAGCTTTCCCCTAGAAGTCTTCCATGTATCTTTATGGGTTACAACACTTCACACAAAGGATTTCGGTGTCTTAATCCCACCACATCTCAAACCTATATTACTCGCAATGCTCGTTTTGATGAAACCTGCTTCTCATTTCATAACATTACCCCTACTCCTAACCTTTCAAACATTGATATCTCCTTCTTCCTTGAACCATATCATAAACATAAAATAGACTTAGATAAAAGTCCCCCAAATCCAGCACTACATACTATTACTCCTTGCACCATATGCCCAGCTCCACCTCTCCCTACACCTCCTAATCAAACTAATCGTCTATCTTCCCCATCACCTCTCTCTACGACACTTGACTTTACTCAAACTGATACTCTATCACCTTCACCTCCAGCACCTGACTCTACAATCTCTGACAACTCTGTTCCTCTTCTTGATTATTCGTCACAATCTACCATTTGTTCTGCATCTCTGCCTCCAACTACTTCTCACCCCATGATCACTCGATCTATAGCTAGCGTATTTCGCCCTCGAGTAATTAAAGACATGATTCCTACTGGTTTTACTCTTCGCTCTCCAAGCCTCTACTGAGCCTCATGTGTTTAAATCTGCATACCCTTTGCCTAGATTGCTGCCATGGATGAAGAAATTGATGCTCTCCACAAAAATCAGACATGGGAAATTGTTCCTTGACCTCATAATGTTAACATTGTTGGATCTAAATGGGTTTTCAGAACCAAATATCTTCAGATGGTTCTATTGAATGACTTAAGGCACGACTTGTTGCTCACGATTTCACCCAAATTCCAGGTCTTGACTACTTTGATACCTTAGTACTGTGGTAAAAGCCACAACTGTTCGTACTGTCATTGCTATTGTTATCTCTTGTAGATGGCCTCTTCATCAGTTAGATATCAAGAATGTCTTTTTGAATGGTTATTTGGCTGAAGATGTATACATGGAACAACCTCCGGGCTACATCAACCCCATAGATCCTAATTATGTCTGTCATCTCAAAAAGGCTCTTTACAATCTCAAGCAAGCCCGTCGAGTTTGGTTTGATCATTTTAGTGCTTTCCTTGGTACTCTTGGATTTGTTTGTAGTAATGCTAATACCTCTTTATTTATCTTTACCTGTAACACAAATATTAATTATCTACTTCTTTGTGGATGATATTATTATTAGAAGCAACAATCTTTCTCTTCTGGATTGATTTATTAGTACCATACATGCTAAATATGCTCTCAAGGATCTTAGATCTCTCACCTACTTTCTTGGGGTCGAAGCTACTTCTAGAGTCGATGGTCTCTTTCTCAGTAAATTAAAATATGCTCGAGACATTATTGCTTGTGCTCATCTTTTGGATAGCAAGCCTGTCAGCACACCTATGGCTGTCTCTCAGTATTTATCATCTGATGGTGATCCTCTCACTGATCCCACCATGTATCGATCTCTCGTAGACGCTCTCCAATACCTCACTATTACTCGCCCTGATCTCACTTATGCGGTAAATTATATAAGTCAGTATATGCATGCTCCCACGAAGCTTCATCTTCAAACTGTCAAGCATATTTTACGATATGTTTGTGGCACTGTGAGTATGGGTCTCCACTTCACTGCCTCTTCGGATCCGGGTTATATTATTGTTTATTTTGATGCCGACTAGGCTGTCGGTCCTGACACTCGTCAATCCACTTTCGGGTATGCCATATTTCTTAGTACTAATCTCATTTCATGGAGTTCCAAGAAGCAACCTACGGTCTCTCGTTCCAGTTGCGAGTCGGAATATCATGCTCTTGCCACTACTGTCGCTAAAGTCATCTGGCTCCATCATTTACTTCAAGATCGACATTGCTCTATCTCATGTTCCAGTACTTCTGTGTGACAATAAAGGTGCTCTATTCTTAAGCACGAATTTTGTTGTCCACAAACGTGTACAACATGTTGAGCTCGACTATTATTTCATTCGTGACCAAGTTTGTGCTCATACTATTACCACTTAGTTCATCCTTTCTAAGCATTAGATTGTAGATCTATTTCCGAAGAGTCTATCTCGAAAATTTTTTGTGTTTTTGCGGTCTCAGCTTCATGTGGTCTTTAATCCCTCAGTCAACTTGCAGGGGGTGTTGATCATCAAGATACCACATCATCAAATCTTTATTTAGCTCATATAGGATGGTCCCATGATATCTTCAAGATTTCATATCAAGAGAATAAATCCATAACAATCAACAAATCAATCCCTACAAATCATGAAGAAAAAGATCACGAAAATCAAAATCATATTTCAAGTTTTCATTCTTAGAATATCATTACCTTGTAAACCTGTATATGTGTACGTGTGTATGATGAAGAAAGCACAACAGTTTTAATGGAGATACATTGTTTAACCTGTTTTCCTCCATAATTTTTATACTGCTCACTTTCACACAAGCACCAAGATTAAAATCGTTTTATCAAGTTCCTGTGCATCCATTCTTCACGTCTTCACCATGGATACGGATCCACGTAGCTCTTCTGTATTCTTTGTTGGTCAGGTCGTCGCAAAACTTTCGGACCTCCAGTTTCTCCCAAAGTATTTCATCAGTGAGGGGTTAACTTTGTGCTCCTCCGACCTCAGGTGGATCAAAACCTCGCCCCATTCAAGAGATCCAAAAGCCACACCCGTATACCCTGCATTTACCGATTCATGCTCAACCTTTTCTGATCAAGTTAAATGCCTCAGCTCACCCACAAGGCAATCCTTTAGCCAAGACGTTTCCTCTTGAATAGGTGTGAATTTCAACTTAATTCTCGCCGGCTGGGACATTACGGAGGCTATTGGTTGTGGTACTGCCGCTGTCAGTTGAGAAGACGGTTGTGGTTGATGCATAACCTTCGATCGTCCCTGTTGCCCCGTTGGCCTAGATTTAACAAAGCTCATTTTTCAGTTTATGTACCAACGACGATGCCATCTAGGATGCTCTCCAGTTGTATGGTTATATGAGTACGTTCAAAACCGCAAAAAAAAAAACAAATTTTTGGCCTAGGCGATCCTGGGCTTTCGGGAGGTGAATGTCCCTCACATAGGCCGAACCTGGAGAAGAAAGTACCCATTTCTGCTTTAGACTAGGTATAAGAGAAGTTTGTTATATGATATAAAACAGTAGAATCTGAGGCGTTTTATGTAATTTGATATGCCCATTATTTGAGATTTGTGATTCTGTAGTAGTTGGAGTTATTTTCTGCTTGTCTCTGTTTACGATTTGCCATTCTGCCTCTTCAGATGACACTGGTACCGGCGTCGGAGGCTGGCTGCACCTAGTTCATTGGTGGAGGGATCCACCTTGGTTCCCGGAGATTGAAGTTTGGTTACTTTGTAAAAAAGTTTGGATGTGTTTGCCAATGATTCTGGATGTTGGTTACCCATGTTCTTGAACCAAAGCAGCAGAATATGTTGTGCGATGAAATTAATTTTTTAGTTCTTTGAAAGTGATAGGTAACCAATCTCATGGATGGGATAGTTGCTGAAAGTTAAAGAACAAAAATACGATGTGTTATTCATAATGTAAACTACAGAGCAAATTTCCCACAAGTAGAATCTTAAATGCCAACAGAATTGAACTTTCGAGAAATTTAGTATAATGACCTAGACCCACAATTAATTGGTGTTGAGCGTTGTGCGATTGCATATTTCTCGGAGAATTAATCTTATGATCAATCGAGTTCTAGATAACTCCCTTACCAAAAAAAAAATGACATTGCCGACCGTGGTCTAAATAGGAAGTTTTAGGCTAAGAATGTCTGGACTGGGAAGTTTTAGGCTAAGAATGTCTGGACTGGATGATCTAAAATCACAAGGGTGAAAAATGAAAAGGCGGAAGAATAATAGGAAAAATAAGAAAACTTCCACGGAGAGAATGGAATCCAAAGTCCAAACTCCTTCGTCTCCCACACACATTTAACAGACGCAATTACGCAAACACATAACGAACATTCTCTCGTAGCTTTTCACATACTTACCCACCATCACCAAAACATTTAGCACTGAAAAAGGCCTCCAAGCAAAACACGCTAATCTCTGACCAAGAATATCAAAGAGCATCACCTGCAGAGTAGTCCCACAGGCCACGCCAACTCAACCATTATGATACCATGACGACACCGCACTCGGAGCACCACCCGCCGCCGTCTGAACAGCCCAAGCCACCGTCCACTGTCCGCAAACTCATCGTGGAAGTGGTAGAGGCGAGAGACCTCCTCCCCAAAGATGGCCAAGGCAGCTCTAGCCCGTATGTGGTGGTGGATTTTGATGGTCAGAAAAAGCGAACCTCCACGGTCGTACGGAACCTTAATCCCGTGTGGAATGAGACCTTGGAATTCGTAATCACCGACCCAAAAAACATGGAGTACGAAGAGCTCAATATTGAAGTATTGAATGATAAGAAGATCAGCAATGGGAACCCCAGGAAGAATAATTGTCTGGGGAGAGTGAAGTTATACGGTTCGCAGTTTGTTAAGAGGGGGGAAGAAGGCTTGGTGTATTTCACGCTGGAGAAGAAAACTGTTTTCAGCTGGATTAGAGGGGAATTGGCTTTGAAGATTTATTACTACGATGAGATTATAGA